>WEKY01000110.1:0-48150 GCA_013390045.1 Picathartes gymnocephalus | reverse complement strand
TTTTTTTTTTTAATAATTCCTCAAACAATGTTTCCCCACTACTCCTCCTTCAGAGGTGTGTTGAATGGTGGCTCAGTGATCTTGGGGGTCTTTTCCTACCTTAATGATTTTATGAATGTTAGATTTGCAATCTTGATTCATTCTTGAATCAAAATCTGAGTTTTTCTTTAGCAGAAAATCTAAGAAAACATTTGGCTTGATTCAGTAGACAAATTCTTGCTTCAGTTCAAATACTTCTCACATTCTTTGTCTCTCAGGTTGAATTATTCTACATTTAGAACCAGGTTTTATTATCATTATTGTTATTTATATTTTCTTAAAATATAAAGTGGGGAAAAAAATAAAACAATGTTAGTACATACATCCTTATGTCAGAGGGGGCTGTCAGAGGGAAAAAGACACACTTATGGTCCCATGTGACAGGCAGAAGTTTATCCCAAAGTCAGTATTCTGCATTTATCCAGAGTCAAGTTTCTTCTGACATGGAGGATATGATTTAGCAACTGCTCAGAATCTTGCTCTGAGCTGAGTGCTCTGCCATATTGACTTTTTTGGTAGTGAGATAAGAGCTGATTTTTCTTTCTGAACAAGACTCTGATTGTGAGCTGTAAAGCTGGGTAGAATTGTGGCCCCATCGGCTTCTGCAGTGTGACCTGGTGGTTGGCAGACTCTTAACTCTCAGGCATCTTTCTCTCTTCAGAGTTGAAATGTGGCTGAGCAGGGTTTTTTGGTCCCTCTGTGATTGCTCTTGCACAATCTCCTTGTTAAAGCAGCGTATCAAAATCAGCGGGTGAAATTGGACGCTTCCTTTGCAGATGGAAAATTTATTGTCCGCTCGTGCCTTTGTGCTGAAGTTCAGATCTGGGGTTTTAAAGCCCCTCCTTCCCCTGCCTATGTGGGAGTTTCCCCTAAAGATGTGGAATGTTTACTGCATACCAAGGGCAAGACATTATGTAGACACGAGGCTCACAACACCTACAATTTCTAAACCACATGTGGCCTGCGTGGATTTCCTTGTGCTGGATTCACATGGAAACACAAACACATGTGGCATTTTTGTTGCTTTTCTAGGAAATCACAGAGCACAGCCCTGCAAAATAATACTTCCTACTGTTGGATCCTCTGTGTGAAGGGGGAGGTACCTCTTTTGTGTCCTGGGCTGCTGAAGCCTCATGCCAAGGCCTTGAGTCATTCACCCCCAGTGTCTGGCTTTCCAGGAAGGCAGATCCCAGTTTTAGAACCTATTGGGGACTGAAGAGTGAAGTGGGAAATAATAAAGGAAAGGTCATTGAATGTTAAAAGAACTTGGATTTTCCAATGGGGATCATGCCAGGAAATGCATGATTAGGAATTGGAGAAACTGTGTTGTGTCAAGACAGCTGAAACAAAGCCATCAGGGTGTGAAGGGGCTTCAGCCTGCTCTGAGGAAGGATGAAGCAAGCTGGCAAGGCATGAGGAGAAGGGAGGTTGGGGAAAAGTGTGAGCAATGAGTAGGTGGCATCTTGTCTTCGATAGCCCTGCAGAGCTCTCGGCTGCTCAGGCTTTGCCTGGGGGATGTGGAGGGAAGAGGTACCAGCCTTGACTGCCAGGTGAGTGTCAGCACATGCTGCTGTTCCTCAGGGCTTCCTCATCTGCACTCAGGCTCTCTCAGGCTGGCACCCAGCAAGGTGGTGCTGTGTGCTCCTTGGGGAAGAGGTGAAGATGTGAAGGCCAGGAGTGGGAGGACAGGTTGTTGCTGCAGAGATGTCCCTCTGTGCTGCCACCATCAGCCTTCTGCCTTTCCGATGAGAGAGATGTCTTCTCTTTTCCCCTTGCAATCAATACAGCTGAAAAATACAGCAGATCTTAGGGAAAGCAAAAGTCCTTTACTTTCCTTGGCACACATAGCAAGAACAAGAATGCTCAAGTCAGCATCCTACCCAAACTGATGTATCCTCAGTTGTTCCTTGGATGTATTGACCAAAATACATGTGCACCACCAGCAGCTGCAGGACTCCACCCCAGGGATGGCTGCATTTCAGTGGTGAAATCACACTGGAATGTGCTTCTCATCCAAACATTAACCCCACTTAACCTAAAAAAACCCCAAACAAACCACACCAAGTTTGTTCAATTTGAGAACAATTTACTAGCCTGCTTTTCTGTAGCAGAGGGACTTAAGTGTTCTGCTTATGTCGCTACTGACCCACCATGGCTCTTTGTCAGAGAGCTACAAAGTTTGGCCATGCTGTGTTCATATTGGTTTGGAGGAAACGACATCTGAGGAGAAGAGAGAGACAAAATTTGCTTCCTCTTTCAAAAAGTCCACTTCTAAAAAGTTTACTGAAGGCATATACTTTGTGTGATTGACCTTTTGGTCATGCAAACAGTTTAGGGTCTTTCGTGGCCTGTTCCATGGCCCTTGGAACTTCAGCAGAGTTCTTCTAGTGGGGTTTCCTATCCCTTGGTGTGCCCTCAAACTCTTTTGCTGAATGTTCACTTTTAGGCTCATATAACTGGCCTGTGTTTTTACGTGCACAAGGAGGGCTCTTCACAAGAGCCCTGGAAATCCTGGCTCCTACTCAGGTGTCTTCCTGCTTTCCCTGGGAGTAATGCTCTGCAGAGTTGGTACCTAGAGCAGGAGTGCAAGTGTCACCTTTAGTGGCTTCAGTGTGTTGCACTGCAAGACTTTGGTAATGTTTTCATATTGTGACACTGACTATGAGTAAGAAGCTGGCACATGGTCTGTGATACCCTGAAACGTCCTGGCAAGGAATTGCACCCCCCTAAGTCTCTCTGGGGAGCAAACACAATGTGACCAGGTGCAGCTCAGGGCTTGGTCACACAGGATATTGGGGCATAAGTGTTTCACTGGTGTAAGGGATATGAGTTACCAGATGGAGTTTCTTCACAGTTGTATCACCAGGGAAGAATGTGGGATTCTGTTCCCAAGAAGCTCGCCATCCCAAAAGGTTCAGTTTGTTTTAGTCCACATTGTCATCTCTCCCAGGGTTATCTTCTGCATTTGGTCCTGTTCCTACTAAAATCACTGAAAACTGTGAATTGCTGGATCAGCCCATTCCTGGTTTTTAAAAGTAAATGAACAGTCTTTCACAAAGTGCATCTGTTTCTCCACCTGGTTTGACTTGAGTTGCATTTCCATCACCTGCAGTGCTGACAAAGGACTGACACTGCTGATGGCTTTGGGACGCATCAGGACAACTTAAGTCCTTCCCAGTGAATGACTTCAGAAATCACTGTTGTGTCTTTGCTTGCTGTATTCGGACTTTTTTTCTGGCACAGCTGTTTTGTAAATGTGAGCTGTTGGGCATGTTGATGAAACTTGTATTCAGAATTTACATCTAATTATGGAGAGGGCTTCAGCCACAGCTGAGGGACACTGAGCTTCTTGGTATGGCCACATACAGTTGACAGTACCCAAGAAGACACAAGGGATGTTGGTGATGTGCTAAGTTCTCAGTGCTCTCAAAAAAAAAAAAAAAAAGAAAACAGCAAGACCCTAGTAAGAATATGGAGGAAGAAGCAAAGAACCCTGAAATGGGGCCTTGCACTGGTGGCATAAATTTTTCCAGTGAGCTGTTAACTTCTTTGTTAACAAACTAGACTTGAGTCATAAGCAGGGTACGTAGTCTAACCAAAACACTGTGGAATTCAGATACTTCAGCACTAGAAAGTTAACATCATATTAAAATGCACCATCTGATTAGGTGGCAACTGCAATTTATTCCCAGGGAAATCCATTTAATTAGTTGGAAGGAGTCAGGGTGTTTGATTTTCCAAGAAAAAGAGACTTCCAAGGGCTGGTAAATATGAATTCAGGAGAGGGATTTTGTGAGGGGTTCACAATGCATCTGTTCACTGAAACTTGTAAAAAATCATTATAGCATTCAATTCTCTTGTGAGCCTTTGAATGTAATGAGGGCTCATTCCAGCAAGCGCTCCAGGTTCACATTTCATCTGCAGTCAGCCCATTTTTCCTATCCAGCTCCTTCAGCTGCCAGAGATCTTGGAAAGATGACCCAGAATCAGTTCAGAAATGCCACAGCTCTGTGGAAACCTGCACACCAGCTGCTGTCCACAGTGAGCTGGTGACACTGTGGTCACAGGCTCTGTGCAGCGTGATTTCAAGGAAGGAGGTTCCCTCTTCTCTAACGATGCTGGTGGGTTTGGGGATCCATTTTCACAGCTGCAGCTGGTGTTTGGCGCCTGTGGAGATGGATGATTTGGCACTTTTTCCAAATTCCCCTCCTTTCTGCACCCAGCCCAGCTCTCCTCTATGCATGAGGATATGATATCTGTGCCAGAGCATCCAGTGCTAGTTCTACATTGCCAGCTGTGTTCTGCATTGCATGGAAACAGGGGGTTCAATCTGCAGCCCAGAGAGTGTATGGGATATCCACATACACATCCGTGTACAGACACGGCACAAATCCTGATTTTGAAAAGCCTAGGACAACACTCATACTTTAGGAATGCTTTGTTATTTTTAAGCCACCTTTCCTACCCTCTCTTACAGCGCTTTAGTGAGCATGATATAGGAATATATCTATTCCTTTAACTTGTTGTTTTTGAACATTGATTCAGTATCAGTTTTATTTATTAATGCAGCCTTTAGTATTTGAAGAGGGTAAACTCTCCCACTCCATATTTCATGGTCACAGAATAACAGATTTTAGTGTCACTGCATCATAATCAAACCAAGCCAACCCCCCTCTCCCCACCCCTCCCCAGTACAGTGCATCCACAACCATGTTGCAGCAGAAGTCTCTCATGGGCAGAGGGAGAGATCATTTTGGGGTCAACAGTGCCCACCCATTCTTTCTGCCACCAAGTGAGTTGAACTGTCCTTGCTTTCCTCCTTTGTATAAAACTCCATCCCTTCAAGCACATCTTCCCTATGTTAAATATTCCCCCTTTGACTGGGAAGTAGCTCTGTGAGGATTTCTAGGAGGCAGGAAAGGACAGCTAATAACAGCATTAAACCTGACCTTCTGTGTGTGCTTGAGTCTGCTTTTCCCAAAGCCGTGCATAAATTAACATTCTGGCAATAAAACTGAGCCTGTTTAATTTTCTGTTTGACTAGAAACATTGAGAAAATGTCATGATATTTGATTTCATCTTTGTCTATTTTTTGCCCCTGCTGAATGAAGCCTATTGGCCTCTGGAGACCCAGGAGCACACAGTGTGTCTGGGAGCACATAAAGGGGCACTGTCCCTCAGGCATGTGCTCCCCAGCCACGCAGGAAGGATTGGGTTTTATGTTTGAAGCCTGGCTGACGTTCCCTAATGGCTGTTAATCCTCTGGTTTCTTTGACTACATCCTGTGCCAGACCCGCTCCCACCTCAGCAGGCTTGGGGTTTCTGCTTGCTTCACATAAGTGTCCAAAAATGTGTAGGAGGAGGCTCCATACCAGACTGAGTGTGAGAGTGGGGTGGGTTGAAAGAGCAGCTACAGCAGCTATATTTTCCTTGCTGAAACACCGAAAAGTTGAGTGGACTTTTAAGGGACGAGCCACTTTGCAGGAATAGTTGTTCTAGCCCAAGGGGCTTTAGGTAAAGGTCAGGAAAGGAAGTTAACAGCAGTTTTAGGGTGGGCTTAGAGGATCTGCTGCTGGCAGTGGTTGTAGCTCCACTGAAAGATGTGGGAATTCTTGCCAGATGCAGACATGGCCTTGAGCATTGTTGATCCAAGGAATGATTTCCCAGGAGAAAGGATAAATAAACTTAACCTGGAGAAATGGCCTGACACATTGCTATGGTAATGAGTCCTAAAAATAAAAAGTTTTGGAAGGAAATGGACCCTTTGCTCACAGTCAGCCTTCCTTTTCCTCAAGGTTTGTGAAGAGTACTCTTCCCCTGAGTCCAGTGGTGCTCCCATAGCTGCAATTCCATGGAAAACCTGTCCCAATAAGGCATTTTTCCTTCTGGAAAACTCTGTGAGATTGAATTTCAGCTTTAAAAGATTCTTTGAAGTCACGTATTTTCTATTACACATTAACTGTGAATCTATTTTTACAATTCGACAGTGGATGGCTCTGAAGGGTTATTGAGGATTACCAGCTACTGCAAATAACAGCCAGAAACAGGAGTGAAATTCTGACATTTTCCATAACTCTGTGTGCAGAGCTGGTGACAAAATCAACCTGTTAGTTAAAACTTGTTGACCTCAGCAAAAGAATGCGAATTCAAGTCAATAATTTTATTTTTGATGGGTTTTAATTTTGTCCGAATTGAGTCTTGATGAAGTTTCCCCATTGCTGTCCCCAGTGCTGTAGCATTGGTAACTGAGAGGGAGATTCCACTTTGCCTGTGCATCCAAGATTACAATTTTCACAGGGATGCTGCCAACCCCCCTGCCTCTGCTTCTCTCCTGCATTCTCCATTTTGTGGTGGTTTGGTAAAAGCTTTTTTCCTCCTGCTGGCTCAGAGGACTTTTGCTTGTGGTGATTTTCATGTTGTTTGAGTGGTTGCTCACCCAAGGTTTAAGTTGGGTTTGAAGCCCCCAAGAAGAGGAGGGAAAAGTGACACAAAGCCAACCACAACCAACCCTGATCTACACGAGCTATTGGTGGTAATAGTCTTTGGTATGGCACAATATTGGATAATCATAAACAGCTTTTGTTTCATAGGGATATCTCTGTCTCATATTAAAACTCCCCTTGGCCACAGAAAATCAGTGTTTGTGTTGAAAAACAGATGGGGACTCAGGTTTGGGGTTTTTTTTACCATGATGTTAAATCCCACAAGCATAAAGTTAAGTTTTCCCCTCCACCCTCCACTACCAGCAGGTCCTAGGGTGGAGTTTGTGAAGGGTCAGCTCTGCTCGGAGTGCTGAGAAGCAGATGGCTCATCTTCATGGGCTGCACACTTCGGGAGTGATGGTGGCTTATGACACTGGGTCCCTTGAGGTTGTTTTGCAATAGTGTTATTAAAGATATATTTGTGGAAGTTGTGTGTGAAACTGCTAAAAGATCGTAGGTGTTGGACAAACTGAGGGATCTGAAGCAGCAAAACCCTCGGGCTCTGGTTTGACGTCAAGCCTGAGGTGTGCTGCTGCCAGCCCTTGCTGAAGGTGTATTTGGGACATGCAACACTGGTGAATTGTGAGGATCTGACGAGCTCTTTAGGGGTGAGAAATCTACTCCATGTTTGGTAGTGCAACATTACAATGTTTGTGTGGTTGGATGGAATTCAGTAATTATAGAAGGACAGAAAACAAAGGTAGGAAGGAGCCTCTGCAGATCCATGTTGGTGCTGATGGGAGGGGCCTCTCGCTGCTCAGGATTGATGCTACTGAGAAGAGTGTGGGGTCTGGGAGCAAGGCCAGAGGGGGAAAGAGCCGGTTTCTAAATCTGGGTGCTGTGTTTTCTACTGGCTATCAACGAGCCTGGACAGGAAGAGCCCAGAGCAGGCAGCGGGAGGGAGCAGCGGCGGGGAAAGCCTTGCCTGGCAGCACATTCCTGAGGCTCCTCTCTGGCCTTGGCGTGCCTCGGTGAGCAGCATGCCAAGGACTCAACCTTGTGACAAGGAACTGAGGGTCTCTCAGCTGCCCCTTCCCCAGACCCTGCCCTGCCTGGCTCACAAATGCTGCAGATGTAGCAGAGGGCAGGCCAAAGGCAGGAGGAGGTGCTGTGGGAGTTCCTGCTCAGGGCTGTATCCACCAGGACGACCAGGATAACGTGACTGTGATAGCCTGCCATGGTGCTTGGGTAGCTCTTAGCCCGTGGAGATGTGGTCCACATGCAGAGCTGCTCGAGTGAGGCACACAGACAGAAGAGATTTAACGGGGAGTGCCCAGACTGGGTGATGCAAGGGCTGTCTGTGTGAGTGAATGGAGCCTTACGGGTGACAATTCATAAATCCTGAGTTATTTACTGCATGCAACCTGCCCCAAGCAGTAAATCTTATTTTCATTTACCTGAAGTTAATTTCTTTTTAGAAACAATAGCGTTGCCCACGAGCCTTTTGGAAGATGTATCGTTTTGTGAACTCGTGGCTAATGGATGGTTTGGATGGGTGCCAAGACATCAGGAAATCGGTTCTACCCCTTCCTGCTGGGCTTGGGGGAAAAGTCAGTGTTTAGTGACGCTATCCTAAGGCAAGTAGGAAGATGAAGCTACAGACAAGCAGGAAGAAAATACTCCCTCCGAGTCTGGTGCGGGCTGTGTGATTGACCCACAGAGGTGCTGTGCAGGAGCACGGAGGGGTTATTGTGGGAAGCAGGACAGCCTCCAGCAGAGTGCAGTGAGTTGGGGAAGCAAATTGGACAAATCACTGTGGGACTTCAATGCCACAAGTGAGGAAGGGGTTAGAGACTTCAGGATAAGGACTCAGAAGTGTATTGTGTATGTCTAAGTTGGATCTGTAGAAAAACACCTTCCCTGACTAACAGATTGCTCCTGGTAAAGTTAAGGGTTGTATTCCTATGGACTGCAGAAGGAAAGGACAGTAATTTCTACATGCAAGTAATTCTCATAATCTCGAAACTGGATATATCAGGAGATTAAAAAAATTAAAGGCCTGGTTCTTCTGCCTTTTACCCCAGTAAATTGCTGTGAAATAAAAAGAAGGCTGTTGTCTGTATCCGTGATGCTTACAGATTGCAGGCAAATACTTTCTTTAGACTCTGATCTTTGCAAGATCTGTTTCATTCTGTATTGAAATACAATTTGTTGCAAGCACAGCTGCTTTGCTTTAAGGAGCTACATGGACTGAGTGTTGCTCTCTGCCTGATGCACTCCTCGGGCATAACTGAGTCTTCTGACAGTGTCAGAAGGAGGTAAGAGAAGAAAGGCAAACCACTTGCATTCTGTACCCTGTGCATAAAGCAGGACATGGTGAACCCATTTTGTTCTCAACAGGAATGCAGACTTAAAGCAGGTTGCCTGGTGTGGGGTTGGTTGTTTTTTGGTGGTTGGTGCTTTGTTGTTGTCGTTTTTTGTTTTCTCTCTTTGTTTTTTTTTTTATGTTTTTTTGGTTGTTGTTGTTTTGCTTTGCTTGTTGTTTTTTATTTTTGGAGTTGGTTTTTTTTTTGGTTTTTTTTGTTTGGTTTTGGTTTTGTTGTTTTGTTGTTTTTTTTGGTGAAAGAAAACTGTCTTCAGTAGTTTGCTGCTCAGGTTTTTATAGTTTATAGTCTTGTATACCATAATCTTTTCAGTAGTTGCACTGAAACCTCTTTCTTTCAAGTAATCAAGTGTGAATTCAACCCAGAAGCACATTAATGGACCTTGTATCTAGAAAAACACAGTTTTTGATAAATCACAAACAGCAAAGTAGACTTTTATCAGCAGAATTCCTTGTAATACAACTATTCATGGTCCAGGTACAGATGTAAGTCGATTAGAAACCAGATTAGGTAGAAGTTAAAGGTTTAAACAGAGATACCAAGGCCACAGTGAGCATGAAATATGAATTATGTTCTCCAGCCCTACCTGAAAACCCTGCTAGTTTGGGCTGTTGTGCAGTGTGTGTGTCATGTCCCATATGATGGAATTTCTTATCTGGCTTGGGGATGTGGCTGAAAGGACAAACCTGACCAAGTGTCACTGTTCACATTTATACTGCCTGTCCTCTGTCCTGGGCGAAATAAATCAGGCCCTAAGGAATGGCTGAGCCTGAGCCTGTGCGCCCTGTTGGGCCCTACCACCTTGGGGGCACAGCCTGGAGCTCTGCTCAGCCTCCCTGCTCTGCCAGAGGAGGGAACTGCTTGTCCAGTGTCCGAGGGATTTCCGTCTGTCAAATACTACAAATGCATTTCCCCTCACCGACCATTTCTGAGAATTCACTGGCAAAGTTTTTAGAGGGGATTTCACCCCTTTCCATGTGGTTTTGCAGTCATTGTTTGAAACGAGCTCAGCCCTGACTCAGGCAGGGTTTCTTCAGAGTGTTTGTGTCCCAATGACCTGGGAGGCATGCGGGTGCTGTTCCCGGGAATGGTGCAATGAAACTCTTTCCATGCTTCTGCTGTTGTGTGTATAAAGTTGTGTCCTGAGGCCACAAACACGCTGGAGACCCACCTCATTGCAGGCACGGTCCCAGCAAGTGGTAAATTAGTGTTTTGGTGGTTTTTTTCCCAGAAGCGATTATAGTAAGGAAGGAATAAGACAAAGGGCAATGTGCCATTTTCCCATTATAGAGGACAAAAGGAGGAGAATGCCTCTCTTGTTACAGATGTGCTCAGATGTCTTAGTGGACATAATTCTTATACTGATGGTGTGGGTTGCACCGGTGTTTGCACCCCTTCAGCTTGCTGTCCACCCAGGGCAGGAGAGGTGCATCAGCAGAGACAGCCTGAACACAGCACAGGCAGGGGAGGCTGTGCTGAATGAGGTGAACTTCTATCGGACAAGTGCACTTTTTCATCTGAAAGGAAGTCACAAAATGTCTTTCCCAACCCACACAGAAAAGTGTCCTAAACCTCTTCTTCCTTTCTCTGCTGGCTGACGGATTTCACTGGACTCAGTTTTTACACCAAAGCAAATTAAAGCTAAAGAAAACACAACAGCAGGGAAAAGTCCCGTCATCTCACAGCACGCCTTCCCTGCAGAGAGATATTTTTGACAATTCTGTTTCTTTTTTTCCTAATTAGAAGTAATGATGTGTTTTTCGGGTCAAGAAGACCTCCTTTGCTGTGAAATATTAGGCTGATTTTGACAGTGTGACTAAAAATAGGCATGTACACACACATGTGCCTGCATGCACATGCACCAGCAGGAATAAACATGGAGTGCTCTTTGCCTAATTGCAAACATACTTTCTTCTGGGGGTGGGGGAGCGCCTTTGCCTCCAGTTAGTTGTTTTTCAAGTAAATAGAGAGAAGGAGTTTTCTGAAGAACAGATGGGCTGGAATGAGGAATAGAAATATTTTCAGTCAAAGAGGGGCCAGATGATGTAATAAGCCACAGGAACAAAGTTCAGTTATTTTATGCTCTCATCCAGACCTCAGAGCAAAAATGCCTCTGTTGTTAATTTCAGATTCATCTGCTTTTGAAGGCTGGCTCTGGCTTTAAATGCCATTATAATATACACAGAGCTAAACTGGGCAAACAGCAATTGAGCAATGATGGAAGAATATATTTGTCAGCACTGGAAGCGCTTGGGTAGTGTTTGCACTGCAGATAGGCCAGAGATGCATTTGGTTACTCTGGAGGGAAAAGGGTGTACCTTGAATAACCCTAATAGAAGCCCTCAAAATTTGCCTCTGCCTGAGTGAAGTGGGGTTGGCTTTTGAGGCTGCCATTTGAGGGCTCAGTAGCTGCTCATAAATACTTTGGCAAGGCTGGCTGGTTCTTGTGCTGGGACTAAATCTCTCCTGCTCCACTTCCATGCATAGCTCCTCCTGTGAGGGCTCACAGGTGCACCTTGGGCTGTTGGGGCCTGGGGAGAAGCAAAGACAGACATGATGCCTGTTCTGCAGCTGCTGTGGTCATGTTGGCCATCACTGTAACCCTTGAGGAAACTGCTAATGGAGCACTGTTATCCTGAGTCATGGACTCTTCAGACAAGGTGAAGTGTCAACAGTCTTGAATGTTGTTCCACGAGACAGGAAGGAGTCTTGTGCAAGGCCCAGACAGGAGAAAGAGGAGGAGAGTCCAATGGGGACATTGCTCCTGACCCTGGTGCAACTCAGTACTTCCAGTGATGGAGAATGACCAGGAAAGTTAAAATTACAGTCATTGGAGCTGTTGGTGATCATCTCTTTCCACCAAGCTGGCCAGACAGCAGCTCCTGGGGGAGCCTAAGTGGGTTTCACCTTTTAGCTCAGAGCCACAGAGCTGGGATGTAGCTCTGTGGAGTGCTGCTGTCCCAGAGCTGGCTCAGAGGGAAGCAGCAGCAGAGTTGCAATGGAAAGATGACGTAGGAACTGCTGAAACTCCTGCAGTTGGTCCAAGCACTGAGATTTTGCCAGCCACTGATGAGTCCAGAGGAAGGTGAGGAAAGGACGTGCAACCATCACCTGGTGGCTCTGACAAGCTGATAGAGAAAATTAGAATAAGAAATGGTGCAAAGAATGATAGGGAAGACTGTGTATGAAATGAGAAATTTGGGGATGGTCATATACCTGCAGGAATGTTCTCCCTGCCTCTACAAAGCTTCTTTTCAGGACTCAATTAGCTTCTGTGTCAGATGGGATAAAATTCTTGCTGTTTGTTTCAGTATTGATCAAATTGGTCCCAGTTGTTTGCGCAGCACTTTGCCCTACTCCTGGTTACATTCTGGTTCATTCCCTTCAGAGACAACAGTGATGCCCATGAATCAAGCAGAACAATTTATTCACTAAGAGAAGCCTAATGGATGGTTTGGACAGCCTCCAAAAGTGCAGCTCTCCCTGTCTGAGCAGCCTGAAACGTTTCAGCACTTGAGAACAAAATCCAGAGATGGGCATGGCTGAGAACCACACACAAAACTGAGATTGCTTTTTCCTCTCTCTCTTCTTCCTCAGTCTCTCAGGGAGACTTGACTTCTGCAAGGGAAGGATTTGGGAGTTCAAATCCTGCCCAAATGCCATTGCCTCAGATTCATAGCTTTACCTTCTAAAGGTCAAGGGTTGAGGTCCAAAAAGCTTCTGAGAAGTATTGTGATGCCTACAGAGTGTCCCAAGTCCCTACATGGCTTTAGTAAGTGTTTGTTTGAATTAACATGACCTGAAGTCTGAAGTGAATGTGACATCTGAAAAAATAAGTATGCAGAACCTTTTGAGACATCTAAAGGGGGATTTTGATTGATACAGGATGGTTTTTTAGCTGTGATTGAAAAAAAAAAAAAAAGAAGTAAAGAAAAAAAGTTCAGTTTGGTAAAGATTAGCCTGAAAATGTACTTTTGAGGGGTTTAGGGTATGTTGGGTTGACCCCATGCAGCAGCTGAACTGGCCACTTGCTCAGTCCTTCCCCTTGGGAGAGCTGGGGGAGGATTGGAAGAACAAAAGTCATAAAACCTCCTGGGTCAAGATAAAGACACTTTAAGAACTGAAGGAGCACAAAGGCAGGAGGGGAGTAAGTGCTGCAGAGATGGTCATCCACCACCCTCCATGGCTGATGCCCAGCCAGTCTCGGAGCAACAGCTACCTTGGGAAGATTGACCCTCCCTTTGGTCCCACCTGCATCCCCTCACATCTCCCCTCCACTCCCTGGGTGGTGGAGTGAGAAGCAGGGAAGGTCTTCATGCTCTGCAGGAGCCAGAACTCTGGTGTGTTATCAACACTGATGAAGTCACAGATCTAAAACAGAGCACCATGCTAGGATGAAAATTAACTCCATCCCAGCCGTATCCCCTGCACTGGGGTTTGGAAGGGAGAGGACTTTGTCAGGCTCGTGTCTTTTGCCATCATCAGGAGTTGGGAGAAGAATCAAGAGGCTACTCAATGCTTCCCAAAAGGGCTGTAAGAAGCCACCATTAGCTGCAGTCCTGGACAGAAAGCCAGTTTTGGCAGTTCCAGCAGTGATCTCGTTTGGCGATAGTCACCCACGATATGTGGCACAAAACAGGAGATAGAAAAGCAATGCTTTATTTCCCAAGAGGATGGAGCCTGTCTGGACCGTGGCAGTAGCATTCAGCTCTCTTTGCACTGCTCCTGAGTGCACTGCTCCTGAGTGCAAAGAGAGCTGAATGCTCAGTGCTCAGACAGAGAACAGCACTTTGTAAGGAAAGGTAACAGGGTGCTGTTTGGGGAGCTGCCAGTGGGTTATTTCCTGTTGAGCCCATCTGGGAGGGTTGACTGAGGGAATGTCAATTTAAGATGCTGTTTGTGGCCATGTGCTGTCCCTTTCTAGCTTGAGTTTGTCTGGATGATGGATGCAGGGGCACAGTGTGTGGGAACATTGGACAGCCAGGCAATGTGGGGATGTGGTTCCTTCACATGGTGCTGTTAGGAGAGGTCATACTCTGAGTGATGAGAGAGCTCGAATATTTACTTGGCCAAAGGGCAGCAAGTTTCTTCTGTGTCTACTCTGTGCCACAACCATCAGACTGTGAGTTAGTGCTGACTGCTGGGGGTGTCTCTCACCTCCGAGACTGTCAGAATTGGGTGCCAATGGTCATTTATCCTTGCACAGCTCTGTTAGAAAAATGCCAAATGGGTACAAAGTGCTTCCAAACCAGTACATAGCAGTGATGGTTGTGTAACATTGCAGTAGCACAACGTGCTCGAGTGGAGAAAACTTCATCCAGATGTTGTAAGAGCTCCTTAGAATCCAAGGTGTGTCTGAGGCTCCATCCTTTGGCTACTGACAGAAGAGACCTCGTGCTAAGTGCAAGTTCCATGGAAAGAGACAGCACCAGCAGAAGTGCACACAAACAGAAAACACAGGAGGAAAGGCAGGTGTGTGGTATGAAGCCTTGAATATCTGCCAGGAAGCTGATCTATGTATTTAACCACCCAGAGGAGTCCCAGAGCCTGTGTGGTTCAGTGAGGGTCCCCCGAGATGGAAGCATCACTGTGTCTATAAGTAATATTCCTGTTTACTCCCACTGATGCTTTATGTAACAATCCTCCTCTGCCCGTGACTGCCTGTCAGAGCAGAAGTAACTTTCCTTTTGATGGATGTCTTCATACTGGAGGGGAACTGGGGGGATTTCAGTATGAAATGGCCAGCAGCAGGAACAGTCACCCTGTCTGTGCTGTCTTCTAGAGGAGCACGGAGGCTTAAAGGTGGATGATGAAGATCCAGCCACTGAGCACTGCATTTATTTTTCCTAAATATTTCTGTACCTGAAGTAGAATTATGAGAGCAAGAATCTTTTCCTTTGGGAGAGTCTGTGATCAGTCAGATGCTTCCAAGGATTCTTGCATTATAATACAAAGCAGAAATCCTATAATAATAATAATCTGGCTGCTTTCTTTACATAGTGTTTTCTCTCTTCTTTGCTGTGTTGTATTTCCATTGAGTTGTAGAAGGCAAGGCTGTCTGTAGTAAGGAGATGATTCAGAGTGCAATGTCCAAGTGTGTCCTCTGTATTGAAGAACTGATGATTATAGTCCAGCCACCCTACCCTACACCTCAAATCAGCCACTTGTGTAGCAGCAGCAAATGGAAGGATATTTAAATTGCCTTGAATCATTAAGAAATAAACCCCCTTTCAGTCCCTACCTTCAGATAATGCTATATATTTTTCCCTTTCTGTGAGAAGAGGAAGGGGTGGCACAGTTAGAGGAATGCTGTGGTTCAGTGGTCCAGGGGAACTGTCTTGTTGTGCAACAGAATGTGAAAATTGCAGCAGCATCTTAATTCAAGGTGTCAGCAACCAAGTTCCTATCAGGAAAGCTATTTTGAGGATGTAGCAAACTTATCTTACAGGACCTGCTGGGTTTGTGGCTCAGTTCACATTTAATGAAGAGCAAAGTTTGTGGTAAACACTGTAGGGTGTGAATCTTTTCAAATCTTGTACCTTGTTCTGAGATTTACCAGGACAAAACTCACCCTGAATCATTTTGAACCACCTCCCTTGACTGTTCAGTAGAGGAAAATAATCAGCAGCTAAAACTTGACCTTGTTTAGAAGAACTCTAATTATTTATGTCCTTTTTATGGACTGCTGCTGCCAACAGCTTTTGCTCACTTTGCGGTTGTGGATCGCAGTGCCTGCTGCTGCTGTGTGTTCAGCTGGGCTAATACCACATGCCATATTCCATGAATATATTCCCTTGATCAGAAATCACAATTTATTTCAGCTGTGTTTATTTCTCTCTTCATCTGCACTGTCTCCATCCATCCACCAACCCCCCACTAAGACCTATTACTCGCTTTTTCTTCAGACTAACACAGTCTGAAAATGCAGTTGCTTTTCATTTCATGCATGTGAGCATAACTCTGAAAGTCTTCACTGTTTTCACGCCCCTTCCTCATATCTTCCCACTAAGCTGTTTTGAGATGTGTCAAGGGATAATCCTGAGTTGCGTTCATCTGTTCCAGAAAATGTGAGGTCTTGGCTATACTATGAACACCTGCCCAAAATAGGACACCAAAGGCTGTTACACCCACCAAATGCTGCCTCGTCTGGACATAGATGTGCTTTGTACTGCCAGAATATAAAGATAAAAATATACCTTTGTGCAGACACAGCCATACAGCACAACACAAGTCATCTTTGTCAAAAAAAAAAAGAGAAGGGGGGTGGTATTGTACGGGTGTGGCCATATCCACACATGGGACTGTTTCCAGCACAGCTCCATCAGTGAAGGATCACACCTCTCCATGTCCCTGCCTTGCAGAGCTCTGCTGGCAGAAATGCTCTTACATATGTCACCAGTTGTTGCCTGATTTTTCTCTCTAAAAGGACTCAGCTGATGGGAAACAGGGAGAGCGAGAGACCTGGTGTGAATTCCTCTGCTTCACCCACAGAATAGCTCCCGTGGGAGAGAGGAGACTAATAAATGGGGTGTGTGTTTGAGTTAATGGGCCCCTGAGAAAAATCCACATTGGCTGCAATGGTGTGAATCTAGGCTGCTCTTGTCTCTCTGGTATTGTCTCACTTGCATGATTCTCCTTAAAGCTGGAGCACAGCCATGCATGTTTGCTCCTCTCTGGGAGAAGAGAGACGTTGTGTGGTCCCAGCTCTCTGGGTCAGTCCTGAAATTCATCCTTGCTTCAAGGCTGCATTGGCTGTTTCAGGCTTGCTGGTGGCCACCTGGGTTTCTTGAATTTAGAAGAATCTAAGAAATCACCTGCAAAATCACCCAGTGACACAGTTTCCTGTTGAAAAGGCACTGGGGCTCATGCTTGTTTTGGGGACACAATAATTGCACAAATATCCTTTGAATGTATTTATGGTCCTGCTGGGATAATCCTACACCAGGGTAAGGCCCACTCCTGCCCCGGGCAGCTCAGAGTCGGGAGCAACGCTCAGTGGATCGTTGATGTAGAATTGAAACTATCAGCAAAATAGTTCTGTTTTCCAACTCTCTGCACCACAGTGAAGTTCCTCTTGTCCTCTTCCACCTCCTACCTGTGAGAGGACCATTGCTTTACGGTGCATGTGCTGGGAGGTGCTGTCCATGCTGTCTTCAAAGGAGATGTTTTCCTGCTGCCATCTCCCAGGTTCAGCCCCTGAGCACCAGGATTCTGAAGCCGTTTGTTCCCAAGTGTGTCTTCTCATTATCCACACCAATATATAAACCTCTTCTTTGATCCTGCCACCATCCTGATGCCAGAGAAGTTTTTCTGCAGCTGTTTTTGTGGTTGGATAATGCACCCTGTGCAAAGTTATTTTACTCAGTTTCTTTGATGTGCCACAACATTACCAAAACCTCCTGTTCTTGCACTTAAGGTCTAGTCAAATGCTGTGTAAGCTCAGCTTATTCAAGTTGTAGCTCATGTTTCATTGCACAAGTTTTGTATTCAATTAACTACAATTTGGATGCCTGCAAAATTCCCAATATGCAAATGTCCTAAATTTGGCAAAATTGGACTGGAAATCTCATTAGAGCAGGCTTTTATGTTCTGTCCCTGACTTCCCTTCCAAATAAGCTGTCTTCAAAACACTTTATAGTAATTCTCTTGGGGTTTTTTGATTTTTTGTTCCTGCCTTTCATCAAAACAGGGAAAAAAAAAGAAAAAATATGCTGAAAAATGACAAATGCTAAAATAATTTGCATATGTGATTTTTTTTCCCCAAACTTCTGCAGAGGTTTGCTTCAGATCAAAGTTCAGGTCATTCCCCAGTGCCTCAGGTTTTTTATTTTCCATGGTTACAGCACAGGGGATGATGGAACTAACATGAAGTGATGCCAGTGCCTATTTGGCCAATACTTGGATCAGTAAAAATGTGCTCAGTGTTTTCCCAGTATAAAAAGCCAAAAGAAACCACCTTGAGGTGGTTTCATCACAACGTGATGTTGTTTGCTTTGACCCAGGATAGCTAAAATGAAAGGTCTCTCTGAACAGAGGGTGTTCAAAACCATCCCACCTTTTTGCATGTGTGTGTGAGGAAGGAAATGTGGTGTTTACAGGGGCACGCTGGGCTTCAGCTCCTCTGTTTGCCTCTGTGTGTCCAGACAGAATTTCCCAAGTGAAATGGCTTTGATTGCTCTAGTCCAGCTTTTAAAGGTGGGCAAATAGAGAGCTCTTCTCCCAAATTACACAAATTGAACCTTTTGTTGGAAATGTCAGTAAGCAGGACGGGCTGGGAGGCTCTGCCCACACAGGCTCACTCATTCAGTGAAGTCTCCTGTGTTACATTTGGGGGGGCCTGTCAGAGCCCCATGAGGTGCTGCTACAGCCAGGTTTTCAGCCACAGTGTGCAAATTTTGAATATAAAAATGAAATGGGGCTGCTGTTACTCTCATTTTTATAGGAATGTTCTTGCATGCAAGGCTCCTCTACAGTTTGGGACAGTTTTAGGCTGGATCACAGGTACCAGTAGCAGTGAGCAGTGCCCAGCTGGAATTTCAGAGCTGCTATGCATTTTATCTTTTCTAAAATACGGATAAATCTGATTTTTTTTTTCCTACCTACTTTCCTTGGGACATTGCTGTGAGGTCTAGGAATGAAGAGCACTGCCAGAAATCAGCACTTTGTGCAAATACCAGGCTGATGTGCTGGGGAGCTGTGAGCTGCTGGGCAGTCACTGCAACTGAGAGCCTCTTGCTCACCCTCTGTGCAGCCTGAGAGGTCAGTCCCAAGTACGAGCACAGCTTTCACTGTCAGTGTGTAAGCACAAGCTCTGCTCTTGGTGCACCAGCTGGCTGCTGCCACCAGCTGCCACCAGAAGCTCTCTTAGCTCTGGATTAATACATCTGCACATTTCAGCGTTGTGCAGACACCCACTGACTGCAGGTGGATGCCTGTGCACAGGGGAATACCCCTACCTGTCCAGATCCAGGTCGCAGTCCCAAGTGACAGATTATTCTTCCACTTTAAAAATGTCATCAGCTGTCCCTTGCCCAGCCAGAGGAGGAACATCTGTCCTCACTGCAGTCCTTTACAGGATTGCTGACCCTCTCCCAGTGCCGAGGCTGGGTTTAGCCTGGCCTTGGCTGAGCAGCCTGTTTTCCTCATGCAGGGGGACAGTAGGCACTGGGGACAACGCCTGAACTCTTTGATCATTTCCGAGTGTGAACTCATTCTGTGTTCAGGGGGTCTCTTCAGTACCTGTTACTGAAGTTTGAAATGATTCCAGCTCTGGCACGATGCAAAGGAAGGTGTCTGATCTAATTGCTGCTCCCGCTGCTGGGATTAACCTGTCCTTGGTGTGCTGGCACTCCCTGTGGTGACACTCGGCTCGTTTACTCCAGGGGATGTTATCCCTGCCCTGGGAGGGGCTTCCCGGGCAGCCATCTGGGCTCTGCCTGCCTGACACCGTCTCTCCCCTTCTATCCCCTTGTGACTGAAAGAAACAGGGAACATTTAAATGCAGGAGGAATATAACTGTGGAATGGTGGGTCACAGTGGTGGGACTGGATTCAGTTTTCATCTTTTAAGAGAAAGAGGCACTAGGTTCTTTGTTCAGGAGCCATCAGTTAGCAATTAGTGGCTCAGTGGCCCAAACTCAAGGCTTTGCTGTCTGGTTTAGTTCGCTCCAAACTCCTCCAATATCTTAGTATACACTGGAAGGATGAGCCATTGGCGTGTTATTTTATACTATTTTCTCTAATTTTTTTTTTTTAAGCCCAAAACTCTGAGAGGTTCTTGTTTTAGACCGGGAGGGTCCTTTTTTTTTGTGACTGCTGCTTGTGATAGAGAGAATGGATCTCAGGGTTAATGGCTAAATCCAAACAGTGTCTTCTGCTGTCTGTGCACCAGGGTGTACTTAAGTGCTTGTTGCTTTATTTTACAACCACAGTTTTTTCTAAACTTAGCAGAGCATACACTTTGTCAGGAACTGTTCCCATGCCAAGTTTCAGGTTTCAAAGTATTGCCATTTTTGAGCTATTCCCTACTTCTTTCCTTCTGTGTGTTTCCCTCGCATTGCACACAAAACTTTCTTTTTAATGTAGAAAATTATATTTTTTCCACCCATTTGTAACTTGAAACATCTGAAGAGGTTTTGCTCCAAGTATATATTTAAAAGAAATAATGAAAGCCAATGCTGGCAGAGAAAGCAGTGTGAAAAGTTCCAGCTCAGAAAATTCAAGAACATTATGGGCATTTGCAGGGGAGGAGGAAAATGGAAGTCCTTGCAGCCTGTCTTAACAGGAGTCATGTGTGATATTCAGTAGGATTAAAGCTGCTGTAGCACAGAGCTGTACTCCTGTTTGGGCAGCCTACTGTGCTTTATAAAGTGATGGGAATTACTTGCTGGCAGTCCAGCCAGTTGTTGTGATCCAGCATCTTCAAAAGTACTGTGAAGGCTGAGCATTTATATATTTGTAGATCTGTCTGGGAGGGCTGTGCTGTGAGTTTCTGGCCCATGAACAGTTACAAACATCTGGGCTTTCTTTGTGCTGACATCGTCAAGTCAGAAGCCTTTTGGACAGCTCCATCTGGCCTGGCAGAATCTTCCCCCATTCCCTGACATCAGGGGATTTATTTACTGGCTGTCCCCCTGAAGAAAACTGGGGTCATTTAGGCTGCTGGTCAAGGCATCAAGCTAGACTTTAATTTTCATCCAGGAGTGAAGTTTCTCCACTTCAATATCCCATGAGTCAGATGCTGTCATCTCCTGCAGATGCTCCTCCCCTCCTGCCCTGGCCTCTGAAGCCCCCCAGCAGTTGTTTTATGAGCAATGACATACCTGGGTTTCCAACTGTGCACATCTTATGTGGATTTTGCTGGTCTCCAGCAAGAAGTTGGTCTTTCAGCCACCACACCATTGGCTACATGGCTGAAATGATGACACCAGTGAGACAGGACTAGGAAGCAGGACTAGGACTAGGATGTCCAACATCTGCTTGCTCTGTATGTAACAGGAAGGGTTTTTGACTGTAATCTGTAATGCCAGGACCAGGGTGACAACGTGGCTCCACAGCAGAACCCAGCATCTCACACATGATGCTCCTGCGTGTCCCTTGTTTGTTTGACTCTGGAGGTCTCAAGCTTCTCAAATTACATTCTCTAGTGCTGTTTGGGCTTGTGAATCCAGAGTTATGGATTCATTTTCTTGCACAAGGATTTGAGGTGCTGAGCAGTTAATCCTGGCTCTGATGCAAACTACAATGAGATGTGGCTCTGAATCAAAGCGACAAGTTGGCCACCTTCCTCTTTGGGTTCATCCTTGCCTGTTACTAGCTCCAAATATTATCTCTGGCTTGAAATTTTGTGATTGGACAAATTAAATTTCTGGGTCTGAACAGTGCAAGAATTTGTAAAAATGTGGAACTAGAGTAGAATCTAAACTGGCCTAGTTGCAACTTACCTTTGTGTTTAAACAAAGACTCGGCTGGAAAAGAGGTAGACCTTCTGGGACCAAATTGTATGTTCAAGGCCCTGAAAGGGATGATTCAACACTTCATCTTTAGGTCTGGCAGGATTTGTTTGGGTGCAACCCATCTATTATACATGAGCATGGAAGATCCTGGGTACTTCCGATAAAAATCTTCTTCCACTTGGGACTGTTTCAGGCTTTTGGCCATTGAAGCATTTGTAAATTTAAAAACAATCTGCTGATTTTCTTTTAACCAGCCTTGTTTGGTGTGTTCCTCAGTTTTGTACTGCTTTGAGTTGTGTGTGGGCACTGTGTTTAGAAAAAAAAGAAAAATCCAAGGATATTATTGTTATCACTGAAGACAAATTCCTAGAAGCCGTGCCATGGTGTAGTAAATGCCATGCAAACCCAGAGTAACAAAATGTTCTTTCATCCACCACCTACCACAACACAAAGCTGCACTTTCAGGTGTGAAGGCAGTCGTGTACCATACACAGCGTGCTGTCTCTGTGGCAGGCTGGTGGAACTGTGCACCTTGTTGTTCCCAGCCTTGCATCTTCGGGACACTCTGCGTTAGATACAGGAGGTGTCTCTGTGGCTTGGTGTCCGTAAATGGCCTCGTTTGCTTTGGCCTGGCTGCCACATCTGCCTCTTGCTAATTAGGCGCAGATTAAAAGGTGATCCCCCAGCTACTTTGCAGCCGGGCGGGGTGTGTTTGACATGCCAGGGAGCAGGGAGCCTCTCATCCCACACCAGTCACCCTGGGTCACCGTGCCCACCACACAGCTCTATTTCTACTCGTTAAATAGACTTAATAAATAAATAACACCTTCTAAACGTGTAGGCGGCTTGTCTAGCACAGCACTGGCCCTTCCAAGGGCGCTCTGAAGCCAAAACCGAGTGCTCAGCGTGGCCAGGATTTATCATTAGAGCCGTACAGGCTAGAAAGCATGTTTGTGGCCGGCGTGCCAGCTTGCCTGAATAGCCCACAGTGTAATCTCCCTCTTTCCTTGGTGGGAGGAGCTGCCAAAAATAGCAAGCCAAGAATTTGTCCATGTTATTTCTGGGATTGCACCAGGAATTGACATCAGGAGGAGAGGAGAGAAAAAGCGAGCAGTGTGACAAGTTTAGGGTCCACGGTTGTTTAGGTTTGCAAGCGGCCGTGGGGCCGCTGGAAGGGTCTGGTAGCCACATCCTGCATGTGCCCACTCCCACTTGTGAGACTCTCCCCAGGCCCTGGTGGCTTGAACAAGGTTACTCAAGTCTCTGCTCTCTCTTGGGGCAACCCTG
This sequence comes from Picathartes gymnocephalus, assembly GCA_013390045.1. Lineage (NCBI taxonomy): Eukaryota > Metazoa > Chordata > Aves > Passeriformes > Picathartidae > Picathartes > Picathartes gymnocephalus. The sequence continues at coordinate 25,564 of WEKY01000110.1, read as the reverse complement.
CTCAGCCCAAGGCATGGGACTGAGCCAGGGACTCCAGTTTGTGCTCCCAAGGAGCAGCCGTGGCCCCTCATGGCCGCGGGACTGTGGAAGGAGTGAAGTGTCAGTTCCTGTGCCCGAGAAAAGGCATGAATGAGCCCCAGCTGAATCAGCCTTCACAAAAGCCTGTGAATCAAGCTGTGACGTCTCTGTGGAAAGGGCTGTTTGTGCTATAGGAGACATCACTGCCCTGGACAGCTGGGTGGGATCCCGGAGCAGGGATGGAGACACTCCCCATGCCTCTGCCACTGCTGCTGCATCCACACCCGGGCGGCCCTTGTGCCACGGGGTTATTTCTGAGACCAGCAGAAAACTTTAGCTTGTTGCTAGTCAGTAAAAAGGAGATTTAAAGTAATGCTATGTTGGTCCTACCTTGTATTTTCTGTGCTATCTGTCCCTTCTTTTCTCCTCTCCTCCTTGCTTTCAGCATGTACCCATTGGAAGTAACATCAGTCAGCACCATATTCTGTGGCCACAGCAGGGCAGTGGCTCTGCACCAGCCCTGGCACATGGCACCACCTGCTCAGGGAAAGGGTTGGGGATGTGTAGAAAGCTGAAGTTACCCAGGGCTGGGTGACAGGACATGGGAAAAAGCTGTGTGTTCTTGTTGGAGAGAGAAGTGAAAGATGATCATGGAAAGAAGAGGGAACTCAAGCAGTGGTGTTGACAGTGTAGAAACGTGGTCTGCAAATGAGAGTGGTAAATCAGGCTTGGTTAGTGTTGCTGTTGAAATCACCACTTTGTCAGCCCAAATGGATCCGTACGAGGGTAGTAGATGCATTGAGAAGAGATCAGAGCTGCCTCTGTGCACGCAGGAAATATCTGTGTCCCTCCTACACAGGCGCTGGGCCAACTCCCTGGCCCGTGATGGAGCTAACTGGGCATCCGAGTCCTGGGTTCAGTGGCACTGGCCTCACAAGGGCCTATTTAGCTGCCTGACTTATCTCCAAATGGCTGTTTGTTCACTGCCTGTGCCTGCATTCACCATTATCTCTACGTCATAGTGCACCACGCTACAATGAAGAGGCTACTGAGTGTAAATCCTAGGGAATGAATAAATTTCTTGTTGTTTCTTGTGGGACAGGAGGAGAAAGAGGTCAGTTGCAGCTTTGGTCTACCCTTGCTTCACCAAAATTTGTCATACTCTCAGAGCTGGTCCCTGTGCTGTATCAGTGGCTGTTTGAGCATCCCTGGGGGAGGCACCACGATTTACCAATGCAGAGAAAATCAGAAATGTTTGTTCACTTTTGACTGTGGTGATTAATGACACTAAGGTGACATCCATTTCAGGAAAGGCCATGACTGGAGCTCAGCAGTGCTGCTGCCATGATGGGAGATCCATCCTGTTTTGCAGAGCTGAGAGTATCTAAGGATGGTGGTGGTGGAGAAGGGACAAAAGGTGAAGGTAAAGGTTCCAAGGGGCAAAAGCCCCTTCTCCATGTCCTGCGTAAAGCAGCAAGCAGGGCTGGGACAATAAAGTAGTTGGCCTAATTCAGAGTCCTAGGTGAAAATATTCTAGGCAAAACCTATCCTATCTGTTACCCAGAGAGGTTGTGGATGTCCCATCCCTGGAAGTGTTCAAGGCCAGGCTGGATGGGGCCCTGAACAACCTGGTCTGGTGGGTGGCAGCCCTCCCCAAGGCAGTGGGGTTGGAACAAGATGGTCTTTAAGATCCCTTCCAACCCAAACCATTCCATGATTCCACGGTTCCATGATCCTGTAGGTTGAGGTTCTGAAGAAAGCCACTTCCTCCTGAATCTTGTATTTTGTTATAGTTAGTCCTGCTAGAATCAGACAAAGCAGCTAGAGAGGGGAACAGCCCTCACTGTAATTAAGGAGATCAGCATCTGACACTAATCCAGGGGAAAATCAGTCCAGGCTGCAGGAGGTAACAGGAGCTGGGGATGATGGGTTTGCCTGCACCTTCTCCCTGAAAAGGGCACTTTCACCTGTCATCCCTTTTTGTTTCCTCTGTGTATTATGTCTTGCAAAAGAAAGCACTGAGTACTTTTTATTTGAGGCAGCATTACAGTTCAAAATATACTTGATCTTTATTTTGTGCTGTTTAGAGTGGCTCGAGCAAAGTATTACAGCTAAAAGGAAAAAATTTTGAAGATAAAAGTCCTGGTGTAACTCTACTGATAATTTGATCTTTTGAGCATTTTTAAGATCTGAAAATGACAGACTGCCTTTTCCACATTATAAAAGGGATGTCTTCAAGGTGCCAAGCAACATATTCAAGGGGAATACCATTGTTTGGTTTTAACTCCTCTAGCCTGATATTTAAAGGATGAAGTAGAGAAGTGGGACATTTCATCATCTTGAAAACAATGCAGTAGTCTTTAAAAATTCACAGAATTACTGCAGTGAAAAAAATCATCATCAACATATAACTGGGTCTTTCACTAGTTACAGGAATAAAAGAATTGCAAGGCAGAACTCGCCCCATGTATTAAACTCATCAGGATTGTTTGATTAATATGCTGCTGCCATTCCCAGTACTGGCACACCACGGAAGCTGCTGTAGGTGGCCCAGCAAAATGTTTTCATATTTTTTAGATTCATGGGAACTTTTTTGTCTAAGCTACACAATGGAACAGCTGCACTGTACAGAACTCAGCATCTCATCCAGGCACAGCCTTGGAAAGCCACAGTTTTTCTTTGGCTGCAAAGGCCAGCCAATCATTCCATAACTTGAGAGCTGCTGATGATGTAGCAGTGTGCAGGATCCCAAACTGTAAGACCAAGCGGAGAGGAGAGATTTGGGAAGCTGAGGGCAGGGAGGGAATTTTCCTGCACAACTTTCTGGTGTGATTGAACAGGACTCCTCAGCCAACAGCGATGTGCTTCCAAACCACTCTTCTTGACAAAGGCATTTGAAGCCTGAATTCAATAGGATGGCAAAGGGCTGAAGATGCTAATCAGGAATATTTAGTTGAGCACAAAAAGTGATTGACAAGTAGCTAAATTAAGGGAGTATCTTATGGAGCAAGGTATGAGGTGACAAGGTTAAATTGCTCTGTTCATTGTGATGACTCTCTATCCCTTTGGTTCAGTTTCATTATTGTAGCTCCATGTGAAATCCCCTACAAATAAAATAGATAACATCTTGTGAAACTGCCGGTCTGCCTGCCATTAAGGACTTCAGCCATGGCCTGGAAAGGTACATATTATTGTAGGTTTGGTTTTTTGGTTTTTTTTTTTTTCAATTCCAAATCCTTTTCCTAAAGGATGTCAGGGTGGTAGCCAGCTGTAGCACCTTCAACATAGCAGTGCTAAGGAAATCTCTATAGAGAGCATCATCAGAGCTGAAATTCAGATCTGCTTTTCTGCTTGGTGTAATTCAGATGTGAGCTTGCAACATCCTGCAGTTAAAATCCTTTTGAACCCATCTGAGACTCACAAGTGTGAGTTGCTGTTCACTGCTGGCCACCAGTGCCAGAAGCACTGCAGCTCAGCAGTCCCTTGGGCCTTCAGGACAGCATCCTGCAATGGAAATTCTGTACAGAGTGAACAAGAACAGTCAGTAACAAAGAAATCAATACCCCCAGTGCCTGCATTTGGGCATGAAAGGGCTGCTTGGGATGGTTTTCCTCATCAGAGGTCTGGTTTTCCAGCACAGCTTTTCTGTCCAGGCAGCTTAGCTAGCAGGGAAATGGGAGCACCCTTTCTTTCCTGTGCTTTCATGTCTAGGTATTTTACAGGTAATTCCTGCTGGAAACCCAAGGTTGCATGGTTCAATCTATAAGGACAGGAGGGAAAACCCAGTGTGTATTCAGTTCCTTCAGGGCAAGTAAAGGCCCTTGTTTTAGGAGATGGCATGGTTGGCTGGCTGGGAGAGCTTTTATCTGAACAGGTCAGAGCTGATTTTGTTCTGCAAAGCTAAAATGGGGCCTCTGGAGAGGAAGATAAAACTCTGTATGCTTAGGCAGGGAGCTGCCAGAGGATTTTCTGGCCGGGGGCTCTCATCTTTCAACACATCCTCACCCAGGAGAGGTAACCAGGAGACCAAGGACCACACAGGCTGACATTATTTCCCTACTGATCCGTTTCAGTTCTGGATAAAGCTGGCCAGCTTGCTCTGTTGTGACTGCTTTAATTGATTCTCTCTAAGGTCCCTAGATTTTGTCCCTTCCCTGCAAGGCCAAGCTCATTCAAAAATCCACAGAAACCGAACCAAACCTTTCATCTCTTCCCTGGACTTTCCCCCTCTTGCATACCCCCAAGTGGTGCTGGTGGTGAAACCTTTCCTCCCAGCACGCATCCCTCGCTCCAGGCGAACTCTCTGTGACTCAGTGCGCGTTTCCCAGGCTAAGAACCGAGTCAGGACAGGATGGTGCATTGACGATAGAAGCCATAACCTGTTTATTTTAGCCACTATTTAGATTGTGACTGAAGTGGGAGCTGCTGCAAGCCAAGGCTCCCATTTCTCACAGAGCCCTGGCGGTGGCATTGGTCCAGGGCGTGGCTGGTGCTGGTGGAAGCCTTCAGAGTTGATGTTAGGGGAGAGGGACACGTAAAGCATCACGTAAACCCCTCGCTGTGTGTGCAGACATAACGAGGGATGTTGTATATTAACCACGGTGACACATCCTCACAGGAAGCAATGGGCCTGGCATTCTTTCCTCGGGACAGATAAAGGAGCAGATAAAGACTTTGTGCCAGACCTCTGTTAGAGGAAGAGCTTTCAGCCTGGTAAAGTCATTGAAATATATCAGATTGAAACACTTGTCCTCTTTCCTATTCCACAGCAATTCAGGGCAGCCTTACTTTGTTTGAGCCCCATTACTGGAATTACTGGGGAGAGTTCATGCACATGTTGCTCACCCCATTTTCCTGGTTGTACCTAGAGAGAGAGGATTGAAAGTTAAGAACCTTCTGCAGTCCCATCACTGTCCCTGAGAGTTTCTTAGTGTAAGGCAATATTTGTTTCAATGCAATGATAAGTAAAGAAGCTAAGTTTTTCCTAATTATCTTTTTTTTGTCTAAGTTTAACTTCTTTTTTGTTAATTCCATTTTACAAGTTTTACTTAAAAAAAAAAAAAAGGAAAAAAATTTGAACTCAGAAGGAAAGCACAGATTTCACACATGCCCCACTATTTTTTCATTCTGATTTTTGACATTTTGACTCTTGTCCAGCACCTCTAAACATGGACTAGCTCTCCAGGGTGTTGCCCTGGCTACACAGGCTGAGGGCTACTGCCCTTGTTCATCATTAACATCAGCTGTGACATTGCACACCACTCAGCTCTCGTTAACTTGAGACCAGACTCACCACGTGTCCCAGCAGAAGCAGCAAGAGGAAAGCTATAACAAGAGGACAAAAGAAAGGTGTATTCAGCAGCAGTAAAGAATATGCAGGAATATGGCAGTCATGCAAGTCTTGCAAAGTAAATGGTGCCTGCTCTCAGGGTAGCTGCAGAGTGTGTGGCTCCAGAGGCAAAGCCCTGAATGGCAGCACTGAAGGGCAGCACTGTGGTGTTCCCCCTCTCCTTCAGGTGGGGGGCTCTCTGTGAGCAGTCTCTTTAGGACACCCCTTTCTGACCTTCCTTACAGCTCTGTTTATCTCCTCTCTAAACATTCCCTCTGTCACCAAGAGTGTCTTTGATGATGGTCCAAAGTTCGTATCCGCTCTCGTGTTTAACCTTCGCGTCCTGCGGCCGAGCTCGCTGAGCTCATTATGAGTGCACCAGGCTCCCAGCACGTAGGCCAGCTCCTCTTCTCTTCACTGGGTGACTGATTAGCAGCAGCAGGACAGGCCAGCAAGGAAGGGGCAGCTCTCAGGGCCAAGAAGTCAGCAGGGTTTGTGTTTGCACCTTGCACCATGCACTGGAGGCTTGGTGGGGCAGAGTGAGTGCTGAGCCTGCCTGCTGCACTTTCCATAGGCTGATGGAGAGAATAAAATGCTCTGCAGCTGTTAGAAGACATTTTCAAGATGTGGTTATGGGGCATGGTCCCATTTTTATCTTGTGATCTCGCCCAGCTTTGCCACTCTCATGGAAGTGAAAGATTGGCAGTCCCTTGTATTCCTTGGGTGGGCTTTTGTGGACACCAAAACCAGAAGGATTTTTCCCAGAGTTTCTAGATCTATATGTCTTTAGTGCCCACTGAAACCTTGGGAAATGAAACTTTGCGCATACGTTTCAAGCTTTCTCTCTCTCTGTCTTTTACATGGGTATTTTACTTTGTGTTAATAGTTCTCAGACACCATATTTTGTACTAATGAGCCCAATCCTTATTATAAGGAGCAGAATGGAACTGGATAAAGTGACAAAGGAATAATTATCCTCACACTTGAGCAGCAGACTAACAGGACAAGTCCAGCTCAACCTAACAAGCTCCTGGAGCAGGAAGTGTTCTAGTGTGTTACTGAGAGAAGCTGAGCTCCAAGGGCATTTCTGAGCTTCCCAGAGACTGTCACCTACTTGAAATAAAAACCAGAGGGAAACAGGAAAACATTAACAAATCAAAGTGTGTTCTTCACTTGGGATAGCTTCTGCCTTCAGGAACAGATGGATTTTGGGCACTAGGTTGCTGCACAATTGGTAAAGAAAATAAAGTTAAAGCTGCAGTTAAGAGGAGGAAACCTCACCTGGCCCAAAAAGAAAAGCACAATTTTTGCCATTAGCACCTCACACTGTGAATATTTGATTTGGCTAATAAACACAGAGAAGCTGTTAAATGATTTACCTGCTCTGCGTACTGAGAATTTGTTGCTGAGCTCCTCAGTATTTAAACACCCAACTCTCCAGCACACAGTTCTGCTGATCCAAAGAGTGGAGGCTCCATATACAGTGTGTCCCACTGACCTTTTTGGGGAAAGGTGGCACTGGCTGTGCCAAACATCCCAGCAGCGAGGATGGCTCATGGATAGCCAGCTGTGCTCTGTAGATGGCCACTGTGAGCCCTCAGTGCACATGGGCCACTGCTGGGTTTGTCTGAACAGCATTGCACAGGGACTGCCCGTGCCACTGGGATTGTGCTGGCTGCAGGATGCACAGGGTGCCTTTGGGGAGGCAATTTATTATGTTCATAATCAAGTTTTGGCTTTTTTATTATGTTTTTGCAAATACTGTTAGACTAACAATAAATTGCCAGGCTTTGCCCATGGATCTTAGTACCAACATGTTGGCACGAGAAAACTGTTTTTAAATATATTTGTCTTAAGAAGAACCAAGCAAGTGAACAAAAATCCAGACAGGCATCATCTGTGGTTTTAAGAGGACTCAAGGTCTGAGTTTCTTGAGTAAAGCTCTTGGGTTTTGGTGAACCTGGAGTTTTGCATTGACTTGACTCCAGTTTCTGGAGCCGTGTTCTGACAGGGTGGCCCAAGAGCTGGAGATGGGGTCCCAGCTGCTCTGAATCACTGTCTCCAGTACAGGTTATTGTATTGCTAGGGATTGATGCAGGGTTTTCACCCTTCTACATAACCAGAGGTGTCTCTTGAGGCTCCCTAGAGGTGGGATTTTCCAAAACAATCACTTAATGGATCCATATATAGCCAAGAATAAACTGCCCCCTACCCCAGGGTATGCTTGGGCATGACTTTGCTGTGCAGCTTCTCAGTGGCAGTGCCATCATCACTTTGAAATCTCTTCTGCTTTGAGGGCTGAAATAAAGAGCTGCACACAGATAGTGGCTGGCAGCATGGATTTCCTGGTCCTAAACCCAGGGCTTGCACTGCTTATGCTCCACAGCTGTTTACTGACACTTTTCTTGGTTGATGTGGTCACAGCCGCAGGGTGTTCTCACAGCACTGCTGGAAAAACAGCAGCAGGCCAGAGGTGACATCTTCACCAGGGGCTGAATTCCTCCCTATGGGGCCAAGGGCCATCTGGTGTCCTGTGTGTCCACATGGATGGATGGATGCACTTTTGTTCCAAGCTCGTGCCCACACTCCAGCACCAATCTGGGAACCAGGCTTCACTTCCAGGGCAGAATTCTCACAACTGAAGTAGCAGCAGGAATCCGTCCATGGAAATCTGCAATTCTTAAGCTTATTGTGGCTAGAGAAGCAGACTTCCTAGATGGTTGGTTTGGTGGATGGAGCTTAAAGCATTATTTTATCTTTTTCCACTCTTTTTAGTCATACACCTGGCACCTGTAGGACACCTGGGCATGTGCAATGGCCAGCTGTGCATACAGGAATCCATGGTGTGCCTCAAGGGATGGATTTATTGACTAAAAGGTAGAAGACTTAAATAACATTTATTCTTTGTATTTAAGAGTGGAAAAGGTTTGGTTTGATTTTTAGCACCCCTACAGTTCTGCACCCCTTCAGGATAGTTTTTCCCTGCAGTAAGGACTTGCTAGTGAGTTGAATTATGTACTCAGACTCCAAATCAAACTATCTGTTGATATCATGAAAACAATTCTTTAAGCTGTATGAAACTCTCAAAAACATAACTGATTTCCTCAGTTCACTCAACACCATCACTCAGTAAACTGGGGTTGGAAACCAAGTGGCAAACCAGCTTGGGACTGTTTTTGCATCTTGTATGAATGTTCTGTTTGAATGTTTTTGGGTTGGGTTCTTGGTTTTTGGTGGGGTTTTTTACCTTTTCTGTAGCCTTTTTTAATCTTTCTGTGATCATCCCAGCAGCGATGTTTCTGCCACATGATTTTCTCACAGCAAATGAAATGTGTTTGTGCAAATTTTCTCTGAATATCGGCTCTGTGTTGCGTGTTCCCTGCGATGGATTGCAAGCTGTGAGTGCAGAGCCACCAAAACAGGGAACACAAGCAGTATTGGGGCTTTAAAAATTGTCCAATATGGAACAAATTTCTAAATTTGACCATGAGCTAGCTAAAATTCACTATTTGCAAGGCATTCCTTGAAATAGGCTTGTACAAGGCAGCAACATTTCAAGGAACAAATTCATTTAAAGATTTGGTGAGATTCATTTGAGCGCTCAGCTCAGATGAAAACAACTCATCTGGTTGTTTCCTGGTAGAAAGTCATTCATGTTTTAGTTATTGTGGTGTCTCACTCCTTTGTACAGGAATATTTCATACCAATTTTAGTCTCCCAGTAGTGTATATGCAGCATAATTTTAGACCACTTTGGGATAAATAGGTCTGTGTGCCTTTTTCACAAGGATCTCTAGGAACCTTACAAAGACTGCTTATGGATTGTGTTTTCCTTTCCACCTGGGAGGTGCACGTGAGTGGTTGGGTTCAGATTTACAATGGAAAACTGTGATCACAGAAGGCATCTGATCTGCCTGGTATCATCAGTAGTGTCTCAGGGTATCCTCGGGTATCCTCACCTGGTGCTTTCTCTCCCAACTTTATCCATGACCTCAAGGTTTCTTCACGAGCACCCTCAGAAGGAAATGTGTTTGTGTATCCCATGTTTGCCAAAGACAACAACTGTAATCAGCACCCTGTTAATATTTCATAAGCAAACAGAATTGGCAGGGATGATTCTGCAAGCCCTGGTGGCTCCTTGGTGGACAATTTTTCAGGTTCTTTGCTTACCATAAGCTTTGCCTAATGTAGTAATTCTCAAAAGAGCTTGGGAGAAATCCTAGTGTGCAAAAGCTGGAAGGGAGGTGACCCTCTCATGGCAGGATTTGCCTTTCTTCTTGGGCCTTTGGATCACTCTGCTCACCCTTTGGGTTTTAAATGTGTTCCCAGGGAAACACACTGCTCCCCATGGGAGCACCACACTTCACTCTTTCCTTCTATGTGTTATTAAGCTGCAAAAAGAGCTTTGCAGCTTTTTGCTTTTGAAATATGTGCTCATTAGCTGTAATTAAATCTTCCAATTCTCCTTTAGGCTTCGATAAGGCACAAGCTCCACTTATACCCGAAGTTTTTTTTTTCTTCTGACTCTTTTTTATTTATTTTATTTGTTTTACTCTTTGCTAATTACTGAATGGAATGCAGCCACAAATAAAAGTATCTACCATTCAGTGAGGTATGTGTTAATCTGGCAAACTATTATATTGGCTACAAAGTCTCTTATTTAATATGAATCACTCTGTAAAGCGCCTCAACAGCACAGCTTCTTATTCATTATTGCTTAATTTCATGATATCTGAGATGTGGGATTTCAGTTAATGGGTAATTGAGATCATAAATCAAAATATTTTCAGTGAGATTACATCAAACACAAGATGTTCAGGTTTGGAGCATGAAATTCCCAGCAGCCTTCAGCAAGGATGGGTGAGGTCTGCAGGCACATCCCTCTTCCTGCTTCAGGTCCAATGTGGGGTCATCGGAGAGGGGGTATGATTTTGGGATGTTGTCCAGTTTCTGTCTGTCTGCACTTGCGTTGCCTCTACCGGGGTAATATTCCCAGGTGATGTCTGCTGTGCTGGCTGGGAGACTTTCCTGTCTCCAGTTCAGGAGTATGAGGCCAGTCACAGTAAGGTCTCTGGCAGTATCCAGCGGTACAGAGCACAGGACCTGGCTCTGTTTCCAGGTTCTGTGACAACTTGCCAAAAACATCCTCCAAGGGTCCTCAGGGTTGCACAGGAAAACTGGGAAGGAGCAGAGACGTCAGACACGTGGTGTCAACCACTGACCCAACTTTCTTACTCTTTTCCCTGGCAGACAATGAAAATCAACTTACCCAAGATGACTAACTCCTAACAATTCCAATTATCACTTTTGTTAAGAGCTGATAGATACAACAGCAGCGACTGGTAGAGCAAATGTTTTAGAAGAGACAAGTTATAAGATATACTGACAGACATTTTCATTCTCTCATCCCTGTTTGGCCCTACTGACCTCCACGAGCCTTGCATCGATCTCGTTACCAATTTTCTAACAAAAAATTACCTTTTTGATTCCTTCTTTTGAGAAAGTGTGTGAGCAAGCTTCCCTTAAAAATCACAAGAACAGCAATCCTCTTCACAGGGAAATAAGATGTTCTAAAACAAGAACATCCACTTCTAAATTTTTCTATCGGAGATGAAAACCTGCAGGATAATTTATATATTTTTAAAGGAAGGGTATTTTGGGGGCAGATTCCTTTTGTTTCTTTTCTTGGCTCACTTGTAGCAGTCTTGAAAATAGTGGCTTCATGTGGAAGTGCTGAGGCAGCATTCGGCAGCGTAGCAGCAGCAACCCGTATCTCCTCCCGTGTGTTTGAGCAAGGCCTGGGCTGCTGCTGGCCTCATCTTACCAGGCAAAATTACTGCTTTTTAGAAGGTCAAATGTGTAGCTTCTTCCTACTGGAAAGGCTGAGGAAGGACAATGTATGATTCATTGCAGGCACTCCAGCAGCACACAGACCCCTCGTGTGCGTGGTGTGGGAATACACCAGTACACAGATTTCCTGTTCGTACAGGCCAAGTTATGTAGAAAATGCCTTTGCTCCATCACCAGAGCACAGAATGGGCTGTTTGTGACCAGCTTTCTCTGGTTTTTTTCCTATTCTTCTTCACTCTGCCCTTTTCAGGGTGTTGTTTGACTTTGCTCCTCACCTGAGGGGTTGAGCTGGGAGATTCAAGCAAATCATGGACCATGTGGATTTAGAGCAGCTGAAGCACATAACCCAAATTGTGGCTGTTACAGAACTTCTGTGGCTGTGTCCACAGAAAAGAGAGTCCAAATTGTTCCATATATCCAGATACTCAAATTAGGCAAATACACTCTCATGGCTAAGCCCATTTACTGACCCCATACTCTACTCTGTGGTATCTGGACAAAAAGCAGGACAGAAAGGCTACAGGATGGGAGAAGAAAAGCTCTGGTGGATCGAGGATGTTCAGAGAGAAGACTGTCTTGGGCAAATATTTCCTCATGCTGTCAGACCCTTCAGATCCACAGGTCCTCACACTTCTCCAATGGGATGAGGCCACCACTTTATTTTAGGGAACACAGTCATCTTTCTGAGAACTGAAAAAGTTGCTTGAAGCCTTTAAAGCAGTAGTGGTCTGGTGCCAAAGTAATTTGTGGATCCGGATATGAGTGGTTTTCCCCAGACTGTGACCAACTGGAGGCATAGCTTGCAATTTAGTGCAGGGCTCCTCAGTCTGTGGGTGCCTGTGGTTCTGCCCCAGCATCCAAACCATCTTCATCTTCTCCCTGTAGTGAAAAATTAGAAAGTGACATTTTCATTCCCGAAAGCTTCCAGGCTGCCTCGTAGCTGCTTTATTTTTGGCCACTGTTAGCCAAAGGCCCTGCTAAGAAGTTCCCCCACAGGTGAGGGTGGGCAAAGGGTTTGGACAGCATACTTTAGGTGCCTCATCACCTGCCTGGATCACAAGACCCAAGAAATTTCACTCCTTGAACTCTCACTTCATCCCTGTTCTGCCCTTTTAGGTGAGTTTTTCTCTCTTTCTATGGTTAAAATAGTTCTTAATACCATGATTCGCTCAAGGTGTAGAAATAGACCAAAAATGCATTCCCCAGCTGCACTGAAAAACGTTCAGGTCTCATGTCATTATTTTTTAACCAGGTCTGCATTAAAAGTTTTATGAGCTGCTCCAGTTTCGGAAGGTTTCCCGTAAATGAACTTTCCACCACTCTGTGACAGCAGTGTGTTGCCAACACATGGATAATATGGAAAATGAAAGGGGAAAAAAAAGCCCTTCCCCCCGCCTTTCCTCCATCTGTTACAATACGGGACTGTGGCAGGAAACGAGGTTTTGCAGTTTTATATGAGCAGAAGTGTGTTGTGTGGTTTTTTGGTTTTTTTTTTTTTTTTTTAAAGCTGTGGAGTGTGTCATTTCAGAGCTCTCTCCAGCAATCTGGAAGCAACCAACTTAAGGCATGGAAAAGACATTATGTAATTGCAAAAGACAAAAAAGCCTCCCAATGCTGAGGCCTTGTGGCAGAAGCCAGTCTCTGACCTCACCCTTCTCAGGATCTCTGGAGAACACTGTGTTCCTCTGGCCCCTCGCGAAAAATAGCCTATGCCAGATTTCAGCAAACAATTCCGGCATTTCCTTCCCCTGCCTCTGGTCTGTGGGTGTTTTGGAGTCTCTCGCATGTGTGGGCAGGGATTCATTAGCTAAAATAAAAACCATACTACAGAGCTGCAGTGGAGAAAGAGAAAAAGAAAGTTAAGGGGAAAAAATGCAAGCAAGTGTAACAAGCCTGTGGCTTCAGCTAGTCTGGACTCGATTCCAGTTTTGGAATTAATAAAGAGCAAGGCAGAAATAAAGGGGGTCTCCTGGGCCCCGTTGTCTCCCCTCCCGTGGTCGGTTGTGGTCCCTGGTGCCCCATCTCTGCCTTCACAGCTCCTGCTGGCAAAGCTAAGAACAGGCCCCGTGTTTGAAAGATCAAGGTCTTTGTTCTTTTTTAGCTTTTCCCAGTATAATCCCTACAGAGATGTAATTGTTCGGCCTTGTTTTTCCTCTGAATTCTCTTTAATTTCCTGCCTGTGGTTTGGGGGATTTTGTGAGGTTTTATAGTTGTGGAGAAATTTTGCTGTTTGCAGTGGCTGTCCTACATGCTCTAAAAACTTTTATTCTAAGAAAAGCCTTTGTATGTCCTAATTTAAATTGCTGGGTCATCATTATTGCCACTGCAATACTCCTAAGGGAGCCCAGATAAATATTCCTCCCCATGGGCATCCTGCCTTCGCACTGGTCCTGGGTCTCTGGGGGCAGGAGAATCCCATTCATTTTCAGGCCATGGGTTTGAAACCTTAAATCCCATTGCTGGTGTATCTGAGAGGAAGGGAACGCTACTCTGTTTCCCAAGCAGAGAAGCCAGCCATGTTGCCCTAAACTTTCCCTACAAATGTACTTGAGTTCGGCTGGTGTCTGCCAGCTGGAGCTCAGTACCTTCTTTACAAGCTTCTGCTTCCCGCAGACCGGCTGCCAGCGAAGCCAGTGATAGGCTTTCAATTGCTGCCTTTTTTATTTAAGATCTTTGAACCTCAGAAGGTTCCCAGAAGCAAACAGAAGCTTTGGTTGGCCTTGTAGGGAACCCTACATCCGCCTGCTTGGGCTCTGCAGCCACTGTTGCAGCATTAAGAAACATTTGTGTTGCATGTTCTTCAGCTGAGCCATTTGGCTGTTGTGGTACAGGGAGCTCTGCCCTGTTCCTGTGGGCAGTGATGCTTTCCTTGCTTGTAAATCTTAAAGCATTAAGGACCAGGTTGGGGCTGGGCATTCACAGGGGTCTGAAACTTGGCTCTGGTCAGCATGCCACGCTGTACCTGCCTACTGCTGCAAAGTGATCTGAGTGCTGGCCCTGTCACTTACCTCCTTACACGGAGAATCTGCTGCTTGTCAGCAGCTTTTCCTTTTCCCCAGTAAGAGGAACCATAAATGAGTCCTTCACCTAAATGACTCTGCAGCTCCTCCACCAAGGGAGCCAGGCTGCAACAACCCAGAGTCATTGTGGGGAGTAGCTCCTGTTCCCTTGTCCTTTGCCAGCAGCAGCAGCAGCAGAACATGCAGAAGCCTTGTGGTCTGGTGGATTGAACATGAAACCCTGGAAGCCTGTTTCTAAGCCTTGTGGTGCTACTGTCTCACTGTCTTGGTTCTGGGAAAATGTCTGACATCTTGATGCTGTAGGTTTGTCCCTCCGTTGCACCAAAATAAATCTAAATCAATAAATATTTCACATATTAATATATTTATAATATTTAATACTATAATACCTTGAATAACTATAAAGAACTAAAGAAAATTATAAGTAAGCTTTTTGACTCCCTTGCAAACAGCCCTGAAATGTAACAGGTCCCTGTAACCCTGTGGAAAATGAAGTGGGAACGGGCAGCTAACTAACAGACTCTCACCAGGACCCTTTAGGGCACTTTGAAAAACTTCAGCTAAAATTTGATAGAAACAGAGGGATGGATGGATGGATGGATGGATGGATGGATGGATGGATGGATGGATGGATGGAGAGGATGAGCTGACTCAGAGGGTCAACACTGGCTTCCCAGTCCCAGCTGACTTGTGGTGTCTTGTTTTGGTTGAGGGGCCAAGCTCACTTGCTGGAGTGATTGCTAAGAGCTTTTGAGTGTCTCAAGGAATGCCCATGATGTTTGCCAGGGTGAAGAGCTGGGGAAGGTGTCAAGCATCTCCAAAGCTTGTGGAAAGAAGTAGCTGGGGGAGCAAAAGCTTCAGCTGGGAGAGGGCACAGCAAGAGCTGGACTTGGTGTTTAGGTACAGGATAGGAAGGATGTGAGTAATTCCTGCTGACAGCAAAGCTGCTGATTTGCTGGGGACCTGCTTCCAGGATTGCTGAGGCTGACAAGTCTAGAAGGATCACACAGACATCAGAGAACATTTATGAACCTGATCTCAACCTGGCTACGCTTTGCTGGGGTCTCCACTGGGAGATGTTGGTTCTGTACACCCAACTCCTTCTTAAACACTTGCTGATTTCTCAGGTAATTTTCCATTTGCACAAAGTAATTTGATTTTGGAGACAAGGCAGAGAAAGCACTGGCAAAAGGCTATTAGCTGTTCCCTCCTGACAAATAAAACTATGAAGGGAGTCTTGAAATTCCAGCCCTGAGCCCTTGTTCTCAATGCAGCCGGCAGTGGAGTTCAAGCCATATCCCCAAGGAGACACCAGTGCAAGCAGCACATCTCCCCCTCTGGAAGGGGATTTGCCTTGTTGCTTGATAATGCTCCTCATGATAATTTGCCAGCAATTACTTCAGAGCTTTTCTCCTTCTGTAAACAGTCTATCAGCTTCAGATTTGTCATTCGGTTCTGGGCTGAAGTGTGTGTCTGTGCAATCCTAAAGGCACCTGGTTTAGGGAAAATGAAGCCTGGGTCTGGGATGAGTTTTCTGATGGATTGAGTTACCCGTGTGGCTCAAGCCTATAATCATCCTTAAATGCTGCAAATTAGCACTAAGTGCCGTAGAGGTGGCATCAGCACCTGGTGATTAATGAGGGCTTTGCTCAATCCCTGGATCAGGATGTTTTTGGGGGGTAACCAGTGCCATTCCTTCCCAAAGCAGCTGATTCAGTACCTCTTCAGCATCTTCTCTCTGCATTTCCCTGCATGTTGTCAGTAATTTAGCTTTTACTCTAGAAAGGGAGATTTTATGTAGCTGGTGGATGTCTTAGTGTTACGAGGGAAGGAGAGGTAGGGCACTTGTAAAATTGAGTTTTTCCTGCTATGCAATCCTTTTCTTCCCAGTGCTTTTCTTGTCTTGCTCTCCCTGCAGAAAATGAGCTGTAACTCTCACCATGCTCTCCACCATTCTCTATATCCACCTGATCACTGCACAAAGTCATTTTGCTTTGGTGTTTGAGGACTTGTCCTTCCTTTGTGCCTTTTTTGAAATTTGGGACTGAAACACGATGGAGAGCGTCCGATTAGCATCTCCTAGGGTGGTTTTGAACTAAGGGCAAGACTGTAGCCAGCTCCTGGTCCAGGCTCAGAGTGGCAGAATTATGACTCCCTAGGTGCTTGGGGTTTTCACTCGTGTTTCACCAGCTTTGTATTCTGCTTCATGTGTTCTGATTCATTTGCTGAAAACAGATTTTTGTTTTGAAAGAAAAACACAAAAAGCATCTCACACAGAGAACAGGAGTGTAAAATACTCTGATGAAAGTAAAATCCTATTGAATTTCTTTCCTTCCTTCTCATTTGTATCCAGCCCAGTCCTTCAACATCTCCCATATTTAGCACAGCCAATCTGGAGTGGTTAAGGGAATTTCTTGCTTCTGGATCACCAGTAACAGTGAACAGAAAATGGTCTGGCTTGGGAGGAACAAGACTAATGTATTTTAGCTCAGATAAAAAAATGGACTATTGTTTTAAGTTAGACTATTTGAAAGGGTTGAAACTACTCAAAATAATTTGCTTCTTTCAATAAGCAGCACTTTATGGTGGAAAGGTCATAACTTATGTGTCTTATCTTTTTATCACCAGTAAGTTTTTAATATATTACCATTTATCTCTGGACTGGAAAAGTTCATTGCTATGCCTTTTCTCTCCAAATTAACATAAATTAATTACTCTTCCCAGAAATGACTATGGAGAGAATAAAAATGCCTTTTGGTAACTGGTCAGACTTGGACAAAAACCCAAAAGTGAGTGTAGCTTTAAACGCAGAGAGAAGAGACAAAGCAGGTCCCAGTATTAGATGCCAAACAATAAAGTCTTTAACATGTCTTTGGGATTTTGAGGGGACTGTACTGCTGACCTCTCATTCCTGCATATTTTCTACTGGCAGCATGGGAGCTTTTTCCCCCTCTCTGCTCTTAGAAACCCATCCCATGAAACAGCAACAGGAGGACAAAAGTAAAAGCCTTCCTTTTGTGGGCTGATTTGCCCAGTAGTGCTGGGGCAACTCTGGCATGGCAATGGCACTAAGCACACAGGAAGTTAGAATGGCTTTGCCTGGCCACTGTTTGTAAAAGAAACACTTATGCACAGCCTGAATCCAGCTGCAGGTCATCAGCTTGCTGCTGCATGTAGCTCCTGAAGCTGTTCAGGCTCCTGAAGAGGTTTTGGTGATGTGTTTCCAATGGGACCTCGCGATGAGGATGGGTGTGCAGAGTCTCCTTTTCACTCCAGCATGGACATTGGTTGTCACACCTACGCAGAGCTGCCACTGTGCTGTGTCTGTGTCACACTGAAGGCATCACCCGTGGCATGAAGTGCTCAGTGCAGGCAGAGTGAATCTCTGGCAAATGTCCCTGCTCTGGGGCCAGAAGGCTTGGGCAGAGCCTCTGTCTCCTGACAGTCACATTGGTTCTGTCTGAGCTTCACCATGACTTGGATACAGAAGCCTTGCCCCTGCAGAAGGAGGAGCAGGAGGTGTTTAGAGTTGATAACTGGGGGATGAGCACCCTCCTCGCAGGGTGGCGTGAGCACAGTGGCCCTGCTGCTGTGGGCGTGAGGCATGACCAAGAATAATGGTGGCGTGGCTGACTTTGTGTATTAACAAAAGGGACACCTGATGAACACAATGGTAATTACCTTTAGATCTAATAAGTGTAATTATTGAGTAATCCTCTGGAGTATATAATGAAGTGGGAATATTTTTAGCTTGCAAGTAAGTTCTCTGCAGTCCCCCAGTTCCATACTCCCAGTAAAGAGCACTTAGGCAGCACTGATGGCCTGTAGCTTTTAAGAAATTACAGTGATGCATCTTTAAAACTGGCAGCTTTATTAAAAAGGGAGGTGGAGGAATGCTATTATCTTAGCATAGCTGGGTTAGGAGAGAGTGTGCATTTCAGAAGGGCCCCAGTGCGCTGCAAGGCTTGTGGGCTTGAGAGCTGGAGGTACAGCCAAATGCCAGAGATGCTGAGATTTGTCTGGGCCGTTTTGAGCTGAAGATGCTGCTGCTCTCTGATTTGGGTGGTGGCGCTGGGCTCATTCAGTGCTGACATGGGCACTGCCTGGCCATACTGTGTGTAGCAAGAGCAGGACAAGGAGCCTTTGGCCAAGTCCTGAAGGATGCTACAGCACAGAAACAGGTTGAACTGGACCAGAGCTTTAGCCTCACTTTTGCTGCTTGGCTGATGTGAAAAGGGAGAGGAAACAGCAAGTTTTTTTGTGGAATAGATTTTAAAAAGACAAACACAAAGGTCCAGAAAATCCCACTCATGTTTGCCACTTGGCCAGGGTAAGTTTTCAAAGAGCCATCACAGAGGAAGCAGCTCAACATCACATTCAAGCACAATTTCAGAGCAGCTGCCTCTGCTCCTCCTGGTGCAGCACCCCAGAGCACACCAAGCACTGGGAAAGCAGAGCCTTTGGGCCTGTGTCAGCACTAGCACCTCTTTGTCATCCTTTCTTTTAGTACCTCTGCATAATAAATACCAAGTAATATTATTTATGAGGGCAAAAGAGAGATGACACTGGCACCCTGACCTGTGCTTGGATTTCAAGTTGCAGTTCGTTACTTATGTGACAAACATTATCTTTTGCTCCTACTAAAAACTTCCTTTTGCAAGGTTTACCCCCTCCCCACCCCAGCTAAGTTTGCACTTTGAACAATGTTTTTCTAAATTCAGGTGAAGATTTTCAGAGACAAGTGATGAGGGCTCTGCCAACCAAGCACTCCCAGTCTTTGTGCCTTTGTGACAGAGTGGAATGCTGATGGGATGGCTACTTGGATTGTCATTGCAGGGTGATGGAGAGCAGAATCAGAATCACAGAATCAAGGAGGTCGGAAAAGACCTTTGAGATTCATGGAGTCCAACCTCTGACCAAACACCACCTTGTCAACCAGACCATGGCACAGAGTGCCACTTTGAACATCCAGGGATGGTGACTCCACCACCTTCCCAGGTAGTTCATTCCAATGTTAACAGCCCTTTCTATGAAGAAATTCCTCCTGATATCCAAGCTGTTTCCATTGCAAATGCCTCTTTATCAGCAAAGGAGGTATGTAGCTGTTCAAAATGAAAAATGCACACTCCCCCAGCACTTACAAAACACTATTAAAGAAAAAAAAGAAAAAAAGAAAAAAACAAAATAAAAAAAAAAAGGTGTGAAAACCACTTAGCTGGATTCATTTCCATATTTGCAGAAATTTCTGTGGGAATGCTTTTTGCAGCATTTGGCCAGCTCATGCTATGAATTAGCTGAGCCCTTCACCTGCTCCCAGCCTACAAAGTGAGGCTGTGCTGCCTCTTTCTTTTTGAGCAGACATTTCAAAAGGCAGTGTCTTATTCCAGCCTCTTCAGACTGGAGTGGGAATGCAGACCTCAAAACACCTGCTTCCCACACCGGCAGCGCTGAATGGCTGAGGAGCACATGGCTGCTGAGCCTTTGTTTTGGGGCTTTCTTTTAACTACAAGGAGTAATCGGAGTTGGCTGTTAAATAAATGAGTTTGGTTGGAAGATAAGCCCAGACACCTGAGGTCTCGCATTCCCAGCAGAGCTGGCGAGCTCCAAAGGGCTTTTTCAGCAGGCATCACTGGAAAGTCGCTATTATGTGTGAGCTTTACACTCAAACACCTTTGGACAATGAAGGCACCAGAGGACACTGCTGCTCCCGTTTGTCAGCAGCAGAATAAATCCCTGCTTCCTGCAGCGTTTCCCTCCGCTGGCCGCAAGGCCAATGCAGAGTGCAGAGCTTTGCAGAGGCACAAAAGGTCTCTCAATAGAGCAGGGGTCAAACTGCGGGTTCCTCCTTTCAAAACGGCCCCTGATCTCTGATGCAGAGCCCTGCAAGACCCCTTTCGGAAATGGAGAAAGGGCAACATTGTGTTGCTGAAGAGAAGGAGAGAGGGAGGAGGAGGGGGGCATCCCAGCCCCGCGCCTGAAATGAACCTGGCCTGATGTTTTCAGAGCTTCCTATGGCAGGATTTTAGGTCCCCAGCTCCCACCGGGACTGATGGGAGCTCTTACCTGAAATGTCTCTGCGAGTCCTGGCAGTGCAGCAGCTCTCAGAGGGAGATCCAAATATCTGCAGCTGACTGTGGGTCCTGCTGTCTGGGCACGCCAGCTGATCCCCTATGTGTGTCAGAGGGGATTTACTGACCCTGGGGCTGTCAGGAGACAGTGAGATGGGCTCTGGTACTGAAGGACACCTGCAATTGCGATAATTCAGGTGGATTGAGTGAGTGTGTGCCCTTGAGACACAGAACAGAGTGCCCTTAAAAACAGGCCTGCAGTCTCACAGCAGTCCTCACTCAGCACCTTGTGCTGTGGCAGTCACTGATGGCAGATTGTTCTGTACAGTGGGCTCAGGTGGATGTGGCACCCCAGGATGGGGCACAGGGTACACACAGCAACCTCCTTGCAGCTTAGGTGGATCTGCATGAAGTGGATCTGGAGAATGAATTATTTATGCTACAGACCTGATGTCCACACTGTACATGTTTTGGGCTTTGCTTTGACTATTTCTGGTCAGATCCTGGACCTGTTAGCTGACAGGACATTCTTTGTACCTGTAAGGAATCTTGTTCTCACAGCTAGAGCCCTCTGTGTGATGGGTGGCAAAGTGTGGGAAGTGGAGAAGATCAGGACTTCTCCATCCAACCCACACTTCTGATCCAAATCAAGCGCTTCTGAGAACACTTCTACAGACTCTCTACCAGCAGCAGTGCTGAGGACAGCAGGGATGCTCTGACACCTTGTTCTTGCCATTGTGTGCTGGGTGGCAAGTCCAAAAGAGGTCATGGGATGTGCAGACCTCCTTCCTGTATAAAAGGACAGGCACCGGGCTGGGTCTACCAGCAGCAGCCAGAGGAGCCCAGGCATGCCGGCCTTACCGAATTTGAGTGTCCAGCAGGCACTTTGTTCGCCTGCATGCTGTCCCCTGGCAAGTCAAGAGCCTCTGCTGGCCAACGTATAAATGGATGCAGCATTTTTAGTCTCTTACTCTATTTTTAAGGTGAATGTTTTCCCCAGAGGTTTCTGAACTCTTTGAATAATGCAGAAATATGGCCATGCACAAAGTGCCCTTCCTGTCCAAGCCCTGCAAAATGCCTAACTGCGTCACCCCGGCACAGGTAGGGTCTTCACTGCCCTGGATCCCAGCTACCATCACTTATCCATGTGGTCGAGGAAGCTTTCACACATCATCCCCCTCCTGTTTTTCTACCCATAGAAAGGATGGGGCAGCCTGGTTCTGAGAAACAAACCCAGGGGAGCCTGAATTTGGCCTTTGCATTCCCCATCTGTTAAGTACATCCACAGAGTGATATTTCAGTACGTGTCTTAAAACAATGATTTCCTTTTCTCTTATTGTTTCAAGTCCTTTGGATTCCTCGTGCAGATTAAGGAGTGTCCCTGTAGAGCTGAAACACAGCAGCAGAGCTTCTGGGGTAAATCGGATCCCGTCTCCCCCACAGAGCACCAGCAATGGAAGAATAGCACTGTGCTGGCATTGCGCGTTTGCTTTGCAGCCAGGAGCCTGGGGGAAAGAAAGGATCCAGCTTGTCCGTATTGCACGGGCCACCACATTTTAAAGGGTGGAAGGAGGAAAGGGAAGACCCACCAGAAGCTCACTGAAAACCACCACCCATCTACAGCTTTTCTTTCTGAGCGATAAACTCCTCTGATTTCTGCTGTGCAGAAAACAGCATGTGGGGAATTCTGGTGCCAGCAGCATTTTTTGCTGGAAACCAGGATGTTTCTGTAATGAGGAAAGAAACGTTCTTGAGTATGAAGTTATCAAACAACTTGACAAATTGAGATGCACTAAATCACCCAGCGTAAACATCTGTCTGGCCTGCTTTTGTGTGCCTACAGCAAGGGTGGCTTATCTGTCTCTTGGTGAGATGCAAGATCTGTCCTCTGCTGCTATTTTTAGCTTTTATTTATTTGGAGGAGACTGGTACAATAATCTCATCAGGCCTGACTTGCCTTTAATTCCTCTTAAGACTGTTTTGGGAAGACAGGCATTTAAAACCCTGCTGTGGTTGAAGCCCTTGTGCATGCTGTGATGTGAAAGCCCCATGTGTGGTTCCCTCTGAACACTGGAGCTGTTGTTCCCTGCATCATTGGTACTTGGCTGTATTAATGACTTGCTTTCTGATGTTGGGGCAAATGGCTTCACTTCTCCATTTCCTGTTTACCTTTTTTTCCCCCTCCTGGGCAAAGTTCTTCTGTGGCAAAATTGGCTGTTACTGAGTTTTCCTTGCCCTTGTCTTGGGGTGTAGCAGGGAGAGGCATGGCTGGGGTCTGTTAGAAAGCAGCTATATTCAAGCATAATCCCACTGACCTCACTGAGACTGCTCACATGTTTTAAATTAAGTGCATCCTTAAATATTTTCACGAATTGGAGCTGGGTTAGTTTAGGCTTGAATACATGAAGAAATGCATATGCATTTGGGACCAGAAGGGAACCTGAATGTTTTAAACCCATTAAATGTAAAAGTACAAGATTGTGTGTTGGCTTAGGAGCAGGGAAACCAATTTTGAAGTCGATATTCCTTACTGCTGAGAGGAGTGGCTGCATGGTAGCACAGGAGGGGAGCAGAGCTCCTTAGAAAAAGGCAACCACCTCCCTTCATCCAAGCAAACCTGGGCACGAAGAGGGGCTTGGTGCAAACTCTCTGGTGACCAGTGACAGGAGCCGAGGGAATGGCCTGAAGCTGAGTCAGGGTAGGTCTAGGTTGGTTATCAGGAAAAGGTTCTTCACCCCGGGGGTAGTTGGGCACTGGAACAGACTCCCCAGGGAATGGCCACAGCACCAAGACTAACAGAGCTCAAGAAGCGTTTGGAGAATGCTCTTGTGGGATTCTTGGGATGTCCTGTGCAGGGTCAGGAGTCAGACTCAAGGATCCTTGTGGGTACCTTCCAGCTCAGGATATTCTATGATCTAAATGTGTTTGCTTTGCATTCCCCCTCTCTGTGCCACGATACACAACTTAGGTAGGGAGTCCCACCTGTCGGAACTGCACCTTTAGGGCTTCCATATTCCCCCCATGATACAGCATCATGGAGATTGATTTGTAGATTATACTGAAGGAAAATCTAAAGACAGCTTTTCAGAAAGTTGCCCACACCAAGATTTTTACCTACATATTTTCCCATTGAGGACTCTGTTTCATGAAGGGATACTTTATTTGGGGAAAAACCTTTAGCTTTTTCTTTTGTTTGGCATCAAAGCTAGCTTAGAGGAGACTTTTTTTTTTTCTTTAATAGCAGCCAGCTGCATTAGCAGTCTTGAACCATGTTCTTCCTTCTGCTTTGAATATAAAGCCTATAGCAAGGGAACATTAGTTTTTTATCTTGGCAGTAAACAGTGTCTTCAGCTGCCAGTAGTGGAACTTGCCCATTTACTTGCAGGAGAAAGTTAAAATAAGCACTAATGAAGAAGAAAAGCAAATCCAGCATTTCAGGTCTGTGTTCCCTATTCCCTATGAATAGGCATATACAGCTTGCAGCAATTATGGTGATGGACTGGAAATCCACTAGGTGTTTCTTGTGCAGATATAAATCCTGCTGGCTGTGAGCCACTTTTATCAGTTTATCTGCTGCAGTGAAATGGCTTAGAATTCACTTCTGGATCCTGAGGCAATGCTCGTGTCCTTGCTTTGGCTTTTGCATGTAACAGCAGAGCATGCTTTGGCATTTTTTTCTTAAAAAAGAAAAAGTGAAGAAGAAGAAGAAGAGAAGAAAGTATTGTAGGAAGTTTGTAGGAAGGCTCTCCTACAAACCTGAATGGAGTAACTAAATGCCACTTGGGTCTCCAGCCGTAAGAGAGAGCTTGTCCAGTTGCTGGAGTTAATGCCCTGTTCAGGGGCTAATTCTGCACGAGCCCTTCAGTGCCCACGGCCAAGACCCCAGAGGCCAGGGAGCCTCTCTCTGAGCCAGCCACCACTGGGAAATGGGTCGCTCTCCTGGGATTTGCTCTCTTGCATAGCTCTTCATGGCCTCCAGCCACACATCACAGTGCTTTTGGGTTTTGGCTGGTTCTTAAAGGTTGTCCCGGGCAGGCTGAGCAGACACAGAGTCTGTGGTTTCCTCTCTTCCTGACTTCAAGTCCTGTAAAGTGGGAGTCCAGGAAAGAAATCAGTCTTTGTAAACTTTTAGTTCACAACTGTTGCTGGTCTTGCATCTGTCCGCTCATCCCAGTGCCTGTCATCACACAGCTGCCACAACCCTGTATTTATCTTGTTCCTTTTCTTTCTTCCTCAGTCCATGGGCTTTGCCCCGCATAGTCGCCTTGCTGCTGATTTCTGCTCCTTTTCTTCTCTCCCCTTTGGTCTCTTCTTAACTCTGTCCTTCTTTTTTCTTGCCTGTACATTTGTTCACCACCTGTGTTTGCCCAGGCTTGTGGCAAGAGCTGCCTTCCCTTGGTTCCCTTGGAACCTCCTGGGGGCATTCCCAGCATCTGCAGGAGGGAAGCAAGCCATGGGACAGAAACCAACTTCTGTGATTAGAGCACAGCGAAAAATCTCAAAGGCCCATTCAGAAAACAAAAATCAAACTCATCTTTCCTTTGAGTTTTAATTTCCCAAGCAGCTCTGGATACCCTGGGATTTCCCACAGAGCCCACAACCCTTTTGGAGAGTGGGGATGGATGCTGGGCAGTGACACCAGAGAGCAAAGCTGCTGAGCCCAGGGGCTGCTCTGGCTTCAGGTGGAATTTTGGCATCCAGTCCTGCCTTCTTGGGGTGCACAGAGATGGAGTTGATGACCTGCTGAGCTGCCCTTTATTTCAGAGAGCTACTCTGTTGGACTGTGATCCACCTGCAGAGTGTCCTGCCAGCAAACTCAGGAGGGACTGGGAGCATCCATTTCTGCCTGAGGTCTGTGTCTGCATGGTTAGGACTTGCTCAGAAGAATCCCATGTGTGTACATGAAGGAACGAACATAAAACCATCTTCTCTGCCATTTTCCTGCATCTTCACCTCCCCACTTAGTGTTTCCAAAGATATCTTTGCATCTGCTCACAGACCATCTCAGGAGTGATTTTTGGAGATGAACAGACTTTGCTGCTTCTACATCAACTTTAGTTTTCTCTGTGGCATCCTGGATTTGTTTAAACCTGAAGTTCCAGAAGGGCAAAACTGTGGCAGAAGGCTGTTGAAACATGTACAAACAGGCAAGGAAAACATACTCCATCTTACTGAGAAGACCAAAGGTTTCCTATGTCTTAGAATTATCCCTTACTTTTGAAAGGGCTTGAATGCAAACTCAAAATCTGAACTTCAGAAATTCATGTCTCTTAGTTATTT
>WEKY01000108.1:21892-41352 GCA_013390045.1 Picathartes gymnocephalus | reverse complement strand
TGTGTCTCCTCCCAACTTCCCACTCTTCCAGCTCTCTCACCACTGTGGCAGTACAAAAAGCAGAAAAGGCCTTGGCTCTCTGTAAGCCTTGCTCAACAATTAAAAAAAAACCTCTATATTATCATCACTGTGTTTAGCACAAATTCAAATCACAACTCCATTTGTTCTCTGACTGTCTTACGCTGGTGAAATTTTAACCATCTCTCTGGTGCATACCTCAATATGTCACTCCTCCAATAATTTTATATAGAGGTGAGATTTATCTTGTGAAGACAGTAGGCACTAGAAAAAGAAGGATACTGTGTTATTTATTCCCTCTTATTTTATTGTCTATAAACCTATCAGGTTAGACAATGCAGGCAAAATGTTATGACTGAAGTTATCAAAAAGTCTACATCTGACTTAAGTAGGAACCTCCTTTTGTGTAGTAAATACAGTTATGTAAAATACAGACGGATGATCCTTAAATTCTTCATCAGGTTTATATTTAAAACATAGTCTCTGAAGATAATTAATTTAATTCTCCTGAATATCATTACACTCCTTGAAATCATTCACTTTGGAGTAATGGGCCACTTAAAAAAAAATGTTTTAATGGTCCAAGTGTTTCCCTCTCCAAATTGGCTACACCAATCGATAACATGAATTCACTCCACAATTTGTACAAAAACACAATATGGATTTTAAGTAGGAAATTATATTTAGAGGATTTTAGAAGTGTTTTTCTTAATGCAAAATCTACAAATGCAGCAAATTAGTGAGGGCTTCCTCCTTTTTACAGCAGCAGACACAGCTGAGGTTCTTCTATACGCCTTAGCAATAGTCTGGGGTAATTGCTGAGCAGTTTTAGAAACAAGTGCAATCAGGTCCTGTCTTGACTGATGACAACCTCCAAGGCAGTGGTCTAGTTTACTCACCTTGGTGAAGCAATGTCTTTAAACTCTCACAAACTGTTCAACATTTGGTCATTTATCCTTGCTTTTGCTTACAGACTTCCTTGATTATAACATTACATGGCACTAGCTTTCTCAGATATATCAGTCCCCTGAATATACATAGAAATCAGTTTGATCTTTTGGCATAGATTTATAGGGCAATTCAAGGTGTCACATGGCAATAACCTAAGGCTGTGTGTACAGAAGTTTTTTTTTAAAGGTATAATTTTGCCATCTTTAATACTGCTAATGTAATTTGCAGTTGCTGCAGGGATTGGCAGTCTAATTTAATAGTAATTTGTGAGTCAAAGGTGTTGAAAATTCACCCTTGGAGAGCTGGTTCTAGCATTATTCTCTCTTCCAACCCTTCGAAACCAGGTCTTTTCTAGGGCTGATACTTTACAGAACTTCAATATCCTGAATATTTTGTAATTTTATTTATGTTTCACTGTAATTTAGACTTCTTTCTACAAAAGTCTTATGAAAATACTTGATATATTTGTTTAAATCAAAGTTCTGTCTGTCTTTAAAATAAACACTAAAGCACAAAGAACCTAATTTCAAATATATGCCAAGAAAAAGAAGTCTTTAAGATTCTTTCACACCAGACCAGATTTTAGTATCCATATTTTCCTAATATATTTTAAAGGGAGTTCTGGTACCAAAGAAAGGGAGCTCAGTCAGATGGTCCTTTTATCTCTAGTGTTATAGCTCACATATCAGATTATTTCGGAGCAAAGGAAAGGTGTTCTTGCAGTATTTGAAAACAACACATGACATCGAGCTTAAAAATTATAAGAAGCCTCAAGAACCAAAGTCAGAATTCTGTTAAAAATGCAATCCATAATGGCTAGCACAAACTTTCCCCATAATTTAATTTCACAGATCTTCTTTCTCTCTCGGTGTTGCCTAATGAAAACTTAAGAACTAAGTCAGAAACCAGAGCTAAATTTTTCTTGGCTTCCTTGATGGTTGGTGACAGCATCCTAACTCAAGTCTATAACATGAACATAGGACTGGAAGTGACTTTTGATAGAGCTAAACAGAGTGCCCAGATGCTCTTGCATCATAATCTTGCCATCCTTTCGCAATCTTGTCAAGTTTAGCTAAACAAACAGTTAGGTTTTTCCTTCTTCTCCTGTGGGAGGAACTGAGTTATCTTGGCACATCACTGTTGTACTAAGGGACTTGCTTCTTATTTTTCTGGTAGATGATCCAATATTTTTATATCCATTGCTCCTGTTCCAGAAGCATCCCTTAGCTTCAATAATTTTCTCCCTACCTGGTGCTTAGTCTGCTATAGTAAAGCTTGAGAACACATCATCTGGAGTGTATCCATAAATAAACAGGGACACAGAGACAGAAGCTGACTGCTCAGTCTTATCAAATAACTTGTATGCCTCCCTCAGCATTTTCTTCTGCCTAGTGATGAGACCCAGAATTTGTCCACGTACATTTGTTTGACACCTCATGTAAACCACAGCATCTCTTAGCAAGGTTCTTTTCTGTCCATACCCTTGAGATGTTTTATCAGTGTGTGTTTTATCAGTGCACTATTGTCTCAGAACTTTGCGCCAGTCTAGTTCCTCACCCATGCTTATGCCATGGGAAATAGCTACTTGGAGCAATCTGCTGAGTGCTCCACAGGAGTGTGACTGCCTTGCTGGTGTATCAGGCACAACTGTCTGTAACTGCACAATGAAGATGAAAGACAAATGCTAATCACAAAAAAATTTTGATCTTCTGGCAAGTCAGATTTTGTCCTGGGGAGTATTTCTGCTTACAGGGACAATGTTTCTCTTGTTCTAAGGACCTTAATACATACTGTGGAGAATTGAACTTCAACTGAGATTTGAGCTTTAGGGTCTGTAAAATGAAGATTTTTGAGCACAGCTTTTAATCCCAAAGCTGTTCAGTTTACCAATCAGTCAAATGGGGAGAGTAACATTAATCCACTTTTTAGAACATTTCAATGGGTAAAGCATGTTTAATCAATTGCTAAAAAAATCAAAATCTCACTTGAGATTAATTTCTGCCACCAGAGTATTGCTCACAGAAGGAGGGAGACTCTTCTCCATAGCTGAGAGATAATGTGTGCCCTCAGTTTATTTAGTTTCATAGAATATAACGGAGCATACTCTTTGTAACATCTTTAGTAGTTTATAATATCTCTTCTCTGACTGTGTCTCCTCAGAAGTGCATGTCTGAGAATCCACTACCTCTACTAAACTTTTTCTCTACAAAACTGTATTGCAATGTGAAAGATCAAGTCCTCTAGGCTGAGCTATACAAGAAAGTGCCAGGATTAAATAGATAATCAAATCCCATAAAATGCCTCAGTCAAATACAGTTTTCTGTCGTCAATTCCCTTTACCCTCATCTCAGCAATAGAAGGCAGCAGAAAAGAAATGTTTGAAGGTTTTTCCTTTTCCTAAGATTTTACATTAAGCCTTTAAAATAAACTGTAACTTTCAGCACAGCTCTTCTTATTTACTGTATTCAATGGGATCTAAGAAGATTATTGTATAAAATCATGGTATCTTCCTGAATCAGATTGTCCTGTAAAGGGCAAGAAGCCTTCTTAAGAACACAGAAGAGGCTAATGCTACAAGAGCACATCAAAATCAGAGGTTGTCATCAGATGTCATCATTATTGTCTTCTATAATTACAGAGGAGATATTTTAATAAAAGATGTGTATGGCTCTCTAATTCAGAGGCATCTTTGTCTAGACACTGGATGCGCCCATGTTGCCTTGTCATGCAGTGAGGGTGGCCAAGAGAAGGGAGACCCTGCTGAATGTGCGCCCTACCCAAGGGGACTGCTGGACTTCTCACAGCAAAGAGTCATCATATTGTGAGCACACACTGGGCACTGTGGGCACACAGCTTGCTCGCTGCTTTGGGTCTGTCACTGAGAAAAGGATTGGAACGTGTGATTCCTTAAGTTATTCTCATGACAAGAGTACCATAAACCTGATCTAATGTAGGGAGAAGTGGGAAAAAACACTTACAGCTAGCCCTCACTTGATGTTGTATATCACTGCATCCTGTTTCTTTTCTGAGTATAATGAAATCACAATGTTGTGATGCAATCAAACATGACATTTCATTTTGGGATCAGGTATCCACTATCACCTTCCAGAGTAGGCATCAAAACAGATTTTCTGCTGAAAGCAGTGGCCATTATGAATGGAGAGGTAGATAATTAAAAATGCAGTTTTAAAAGATTCCATAAATATTTCTCTTTTTTTCAAGTAAGGAAAACCTTTGAAATTCCAAATTCATCATTTTCCAGCAAGAAAATTTGATATATTGGATCCTTACTTCTTACTAAGATCTCTGCTTTAAGCTCTAAATAGAGCTTATTTTATCAATGACACAAAATATAACCTAGGGCAAAAAAAGTCATTAGAAAGAGAAAAATATTTCAAAATAAAAAAATTAAATCTGTCCTTTCAAAAAACTGCCATCAAATTGGCAGAATTTCATTTTATATTATATATACATGTATGTATGCAACCACTGAAGTCTTCTCAACTCTGAATTAATTTTTCTTTCTTTTTCTTTCTTTCTTTCTTTCTTTCTTTCTTTCTTTCTTTCTTTCTTTCTTTTCTTTTCTTTCTTTCTTTCTTTCTTTCTTTCTTTCTTTCTTTTTCTTTCTTTCTTTCTTTCTTTCTTTCTTTCTTTCTTTCTTTCTTTCTTTCTTTCTTTCTTTCTTTCTTTCCTATCAAGCATACTTTTGATTTCAAGCATCTAGCTTTCAGGTTTATCATAGTCTTAATTTAAAAGACACAGGGACCTCCCTTGAATACAGACACTACTTGTAGTTGTGCATTACTAACTAAAATATACCAGTTATGCTTTTGACAAGAATCCTGGACTTCAAAATGAAGCCATGCATTTTTCATTGGAAAAACATAATTGCATTCATCATGCCCCATAGTCATAACTGAGGAGAGAAAAATATTGTCTTTACTATCAACTACTTAATTGAGGCTTCTTAAATGAGCTTATACAGTCAAGTCTCAAACTAAACCAGACATAATCATTAAAAATAACATCTACCATTATATAACTGGATTTGAACTCAAGTGCTACTAACAAGGTCACAAATTTATCTCACTACATTCCCCTAGTAGAGAAGCATACATCTGATTTTCTTGAAATGTTGTAATCTCCAGAGCTCCTGTAAGCCAAAAGCTTTCAGTAAGGTATAGCTACTAGGCCATTTGTAGGGTGACACAAGTTTATTCTAGCTGTAATAGTCAGAAAATTTATACATGGACTCACTACATTTCTGGCAGCAGGTAACGGGTAGGTTTTACCCACTTAGGCACAGCACCACTCCAGCAGAGCCACGCTGCTGCTGCTGCTTGCTTCAGTGCCTGAGTTACTCTGGTTTGTAGGACTAGGCACAGATGTGGTTTTATGCTGCTAAAGCTGCTTGGACACTGCCCTTCTATTGCCATAACTTGGCCTTCCACACAAGCTCTCACCCATCTGCAGGCAACTACTGAACCAAGTGTAATGGGGAGAAACACTTGAGAGAGAACTTACTGCGACAGACTCCCTAAGGGAGGAGAGCCTGAGAAAGGAATTCCCCATGCAACATTCCTTCAGCTGGTCCTAAAACTCCACATTCCTGCACTGAATGAAGCATTTAGCTAAGAAATTTAGCTAAGAAATCAAAACAAGATACTTTTTCTCCTTCTTTGGGTTTTTTATCTGTGCCCACTGGGAGAAAGAGTGAGAATCTATCTCAAAAGGTTTAATTGTAGAAAGAAATTGGAAGCTGGAAAGCTATGATTGATTTTATTAACTTTGTGGAGTATTTAACAGCAACATGGTCTATTAATATTACTCTTTTCCAATAAATTATTGTTGGAAATTGTAACTCTATCAGTTATTGATCACTGCTTTCTTATCTTAGATTCTGTTCTAGAAGTAAATGGAGCTTTAAACAGAGCAACTGCAAGAAACAAACTTAATAACTATACTAACACTATTAGCCTGCCTAATTGCAAATTTCTGAAGTACACCTCTTTTTAACGGATTAAGTTTTAAGCAAGCGGTCTGGAAAAAAAAAAACATTAAAGATTCAGCAGATTAGACACTAAGGAGCGATGTACTGTCAGTTTAATTTTAACTCTCCTAGTCTAGTGGTATACTTTACTGCTATGTGTTTCCTCTTCCTATTATAAAAATTTGAATTTATTATAAGAACCATAGAATTTAATTAATGTAATTCTAACAGTGCTACTATATAACAATAAATAATGAATAAAATTCTGAACAGATAAAGGTACCCTGTAGTAAAATTAATATATCAAGAGTAAGTAAAGTCAATAACAAACTACAGAGAGTATCATTACCACCAAAATATTGCCGTCTAAATGAAAAAAAGAAAAAAGAAAATTACTGTGTCTACATAACCCACCACACTCAAAGAATACCCAACTGATCAATGATTTCAAAGAAAGTGAGTAACTTTCTCATTAATTATGTTACGGTTTTAAATTGCGGAGGCCAGAAGCATTGCAGTCTTTAAATTGCATTCAGTATTTATACAGATAATGAGAACATTCATGATTCCACAAGAGAGAGTCAAATGATTTTTAGATGAGATATAGACCTGAGGGCTTCAGAGCAAAAATCAGCCTAAAAGTAGATGGGCTTGAAAAACTCACAGAGCTAAAAAAATGGGAGTATTTTACAATTAGGTAAAAGAGAATCTATCTTGTATAAATTGAACACACACCAGTACCCAGCATCCAAATTCTAGTCTCAAATATGCTATTTACCGTAGATTTAGAAGCACTGTGTACACTCAGATTCACACATACACATGGAGATAATAATTTCCATGGTCTCCCTCTAAAAGTACTTATTTCGCTATGAGCATTAAAGCAATTTCCAAGCAAGTAAGATATTTTAAATGCAGGCAAGTTCCTCTAAAGGAACAGAATAATAATACAGACTAAGATAATATATTTTTCCTGTTTCTACAGGACTAATGAAGACTACAGTAGAAAAGCGACTCTATACCCTTTACCATAGCAAGTGTAATGCCATATTACCTTGCATTTCTATTAGGTAATTTTGAAGAATTAGAAATAAAAATAAAGCAACCAACCATAGTTACTTGTACCACTGATCCACACTTTTAGGAAAGCAAAGTGTTCCATTCTTTTTGTGTAATTTCTTTTTTTCTAAGCTATCAGCAAAAGAAAAATAAGGAGGTAAAATATCTAACTGTTTCCAAATAACTTACTGCTTCTTATCACATGAAAGCCCCACATTTGTTTCAGTAGCATGGAGGCACAGCCACCTTGCTCAAGGTACCACCTAAAAATACGTGAGCCTTGGCAGGTAGAACTCACTGAAATCCTGCTCTGATTTCTGAAAACTCCATTATGATTCCATGTTCTTCCATCTCAAATGTCCAGAATGTCCTCTCAGACTTAATTTAGAATTATTTAGGAATAAGATAGTGGAACTGTAGAATCTGAAGTCCTGTATTAGTAGTAATAACAGCATTCTAAGCAATATTTATGAATTTATACAACGGGTTTTCTTTTCTTTGTGTGTCCAAACATACATCCACTATGCAGGAATATATGAAAATCTGTGGCATTTACTATGAAAATGCCATATAAGCATATTTGTTGGACAGTGAACTTAAAAATAGTTTTGTGTTTTTTAATTTATTAAATAATTTTTTTATTTCAGCTTTTAGAAAAAAAGCTTTAGCTTAGAATACTACTTTCAAAGATACTAGAAGTATTTAAAATGAAATAAAAATTTCAATTGCTCTACCATCCCAATTTAAAAAAAAAAAGGTCAAAAATTATTGTAGATGTCTTTACAGAACAAAAATTATTTTCTATTTCTGCCTGATGTATCTGCGTGTCTCAGCTTCAAGTGTATCTGATTTCTGCAATGTATCCAGCTATGATATGCAATGAAGCACACAGTAGTAATGTCTGCTTAGAGAAGTGAATACGTATTCAAAATACACAGCTGATGAAGGCTCATAGATATATTTGTAATTATCTATTTTTTTATGTGTCAAAAATGCTGGCCTTGTAACTAAATAGATCAATTTTCTATTAACCAATATTAAAGTTATATACATGCAAAAATATACTATTAAAATAAATCCCTTCTACACAGGAATTCATAAAAGAGCTGAGTAGAGCTCATACTTGTATTTTCATCATTGTCTTGTCATTTAGATTCTTTCAATTGCTTGTGTCTTATATTTTGTTTGCAGTTTCTGCCTTTTTTTTTTCAAACAGCACAAGTATCTCCATTCCTTGACTACTGAATTTCATTACCCAAGTATCAAAGACAACAGGACATCAAATCCACAGTGTTTTCACTGAGTTAAGACATGAGTTTGATCCTGAATCTACCTTATGAATTTATACTAAAATTTGAACATATACAAGTTCTAGTCCGCAGATGTCTCTAACTGGTTTTCTAATAGTTGAAACAAGATAACTAGAGAAGAAACAAATATTCTTCTTACAAAATAATTTTATACTCTTTTTTCCCTCTAATTTATCAGAAGAACTAAATATGATGATTTTATATGACTAGACTCTTGGACGCATTGATGCCCATGGTTAAACAGTTTATGAATTCATCTTGTGTAACAATGATAAAGTGGCATTTATATCCTTAACTATTATAACCAACAACAGTTGCAACAGTAAGTGTAGACTCTGAACCCTGCTGAATTTAACAGTAAGTTTAATTTTTTCTATAAAACTAGGTGTTAATTTATAGTATTTTAGCTTCTGTCTTCTTTTCCTTTTCTCTGCCTCATGCAATTATCCTTAATGAATTCTGAGGGTACATTTACAAGCATTGATGCAGATGAAGATTTACTCTTTTGTCCATAATCTGAACTGGCTACAAACAAGCCAATTCCATTCCAAATGTTAAAGAGAGGGGACAGTGCAGGTTATGGCCAAGCTAAAACACTTTCCTAGTAGATACATGTACTCTATTTTTAAAACAATTGCCTATGGTTTCCGGACTGTATCTCACTTCTTCTGGTTGGATTGGTATATCTTTTCATTTTCATCTTCTAAACTAGCATAGTATGATGGACTTTTGGTGAATTACCTTATCCTTCTTTGAAAGCATGCATGAGTGGCCATGCACAAATATAGAGAATAGTTCAGTGCAGCTAGTTTCCAGTAAATTATCACCTGTACTTCCTGAGAACTAATGTCCCACATGGACAAGTTCTGACAGGCTGACATGATATCAGTGATTTATAGAAGTTGTTCTCAGCTACCTTCCTCGCAGAAATTAAAAGTCAGAGGGACTCATTAATTCCCAGGCTTACTATACTGGGAAGTCACTCATTAAAGGTCTTAAGATTGTTAAATCCACCTGACTGTTGTATGAATAATCCAATTTGCATGTTCACAGTTTCACATAGAATATAAAGCATATAAGAGAAGGAATCTAGAAATACAGCCAGGATTTTTTTCCTTCTTAAAGAGTTCTCCCACCATCAGAATCTCCTCTAATATTTCTTGTTTACTTATTAGGAACATCAAGGCCAAACAAAATTTCTTTTCTAAGTGAATGCTATTCACCATAACCAATGGCCTTGGCATTTGGCATTTGTCAGCAGTGTATGAATGACAAGTCCTCATTCTGCTTTGCTGCAAAAGTTCACTTTAAATTTTATGATTTTATTTTTGCATCCATTCACTTTTACATTGATCCTACTGGTTCCTTAATCATCTCCTGAATTCAAGGTCTTCATTCTTCCTTCCTAAATCAGTGTATTATGCCTGTTAGTGTACATTTTATGCACTTGTTTCCTGTGCTATATTTTCCTTTCCTTGTTCAACTGATACTGGAGCAGTAGGGTTAAAGAGTTGGTTAGGGACATTTCTACACATGTGAACCATATTTGCAAAGCAGTGTCACTCCCATTTGTACAACCATTTGTACAGTGGTGTCTAGAAATCCCAGCTGACAATCAGTACCCTACTAAGCCAGGCACTAGGAAGAATGGTAACCAGGCAGGTTACCATCTTGGTACTGACAAGCTCACAGTAAAAAGGACAAAAGTTTGGAAGGTTAATAGAGCCACAAAAAGCTGGAAAGTGACACAATAGATTATGCCTCAGACAGGAGCTGATCCTTGACTCTTTGCCCTGACGCTGGGTAATATTTTGTTTCTGTATTTAGCAGAAATAACTTGGAGACCGGGCTGGCTTTTCCAAGTCCTGAAGCCAAGAGCTTCAGAAGTTTTATGACATCTGAGCAGCTGGTGGAAGACATAATATTTTTGTGACTTCTGAACTCCACATTCTTATCCTTGAAAATCTTTTCATATTTAAAACATACTTCAGGAGGTTTTTCCTTTCCCTGTTTTACTCCCCAGAAGCAACAGATAAAAATCCTGGGTGTATCAGCATCTCTCTAGATTCTGCTGCAATACAGCTATTCTGAGAATGAGGATTTCAAATAATAAGTGGTAAAGAATGTTCAAGGAAACAAAAATCCAATTTCCTGTAAAAGGGATAACAGTATTACTGACATAAAAAAAAAAGAACTTTTTAATGGCCTAAAATTAGTTTTATTCTGAAATCATGTTTTTTTAACATGTCTTGTTATAAAACTTTAAAAAAACCCCACCAAACACATACCAAACTATCTTCATTTGCTTAAGAAGAGATCAACTACACAATCAGGAATCTTCACAACTGGTGAGTTGAGTACCTTGTACGACATGACCAACAGGTGTTTCATGCTGAAATTATCCTGGAGTGATACCATCGGGGAGTCATCAGTCTGTTGTTTGGAGGCTGAATAAATATCTCTCTCATTTTAGCTAAAGCCAGGACCTCAATGTTATGCCTCATAAGGAGAACCATTAGAATACACAGGAGAATGATATCTTGCCACATGAGCCTAGGAATAATTTTATGACAGTGGAAAATCTCCTCAGTTTTTCTAGGAATATCTAAGTAATATTTCTAAACCCCAGAAAGAGACAAGATAGAGATTCACAGTTCATATAACAATCTTGATCTTTGTTTTCTTCTGAAATGAGTTTTATACCTTTTTCTTGTTCTCTCAGGAGTCAGGGCATGGTTGGCTTTGAAAGAAGAGTAAAAATGAATTATGATGCTGCTATGATACAGAAAGTAGCTGCATGAGCCTTTTATTAATAGAGATATAAGTGTACAAAACCAGGGATGATGCTCCTATGCTATGGTTAGTGAAGGCATTTCTGGATACTAGCATACAAACATCTAAGTTATAACATCATGGAAGCATAAAATAACTTATGTTGAAACAGGCCTTTGGATATCTTCTAGTCCAAACCAATGGTCAAAACAGGGACAGCCTTTAAATCAGACCAGGTTGCTCATGAATTTGTTCATGTGAGTTTTTCATTTAATTATTTGAGATTTTAATGCTTAACAGATTGTAAATTGGCATTTTTTTAGAATTTTTATAATGGGAAAGGAGTGACTAGACTTTTAAAAACTATGTTCATACTTTAATAAATATATTGTTATAAATAAATTGCTACTCATAAGTCAGTACCTTCAATACTTGATAAAAACATATTTAATGATTTGGCTATACATTACAGAAGATTAAACATTATTGAGATTATTGTATGATTAGATTGAAGCAAATTCAAATTGAGAAGCTATCTATGAAGAGGACAAATCCTTACAAATAAGGATTTACACATAGGATAAACTTAACTGCAAATGTATAAATACAAGTCACAGCAGGTATCTATGGTGAGAAGTTTAGATACAAATTCTTGCCTGTGTGCAAAAGTATCCACAGGAAATAGTTCTGAGGAAAAAAAAATCGTGGATGGTTATAATATGACCCACTTGAAAGGGGGAGTAGGGGATAGTTTTAACAGTTTTACTGCTAAGCACTCATGCATCACACAAATCCACAGAAAGTTGAAAGTAAATAGTAGAGGTTGGTTTTACAGTATAAAATCGATTTTACTAGAGATGGAATGACCATTTTCCAATGTTTATTCATCTATAGCTGCCTTCTAAATTGATAAAGCAGTAGAGAAAAGATAGAGTTCAAAAGGTTGTCTGGATCTCCTTTTATTCTCTCAATTTTAAAGAGTTTATGGAAACTGTCACTGACAATACAAAGAAGCTTTTTCTCTAGGTATGACTGGGGCCTGTTTCGGCTATTTCTAGATTGTCTGTGGAGCAAAGCAATTCATCAGTAACTTTTTAGGAGAAGAATTACTAAAGGGTAGTCAAAGAAAAAAGAAAGGCTTTGAATAAAGTGAAACATTCCTCAAAGGTAGAGGATTTGCTTGAGTATGAAAGAAAGCAATCTTAGGCTCAAAAGTTATTAGAAGATCTAAGAAGCCCTGCTGCCAAAATCTCTACAGCACTATTAATAAACATACTTTAGTGGGAAAATATGAAATAAGATTACAAGGATAAATGTAAGAGAGCACAGATCCTTTGCAATACCTAGTTTAATTAAAAGTGGCATTACGCTTGATTCTAATGCATTGAAGTTGAACATGGAAAAGGTTTCACTTAATGTTATTAAAAGCATGCTGATATGAAGTAGATTTTTAAAAATAATT
Source organism: Picathartes gymnocephalus (assembly GCA_013390045.1). Taxonomy (NCBI): domain Eukaryota; kingdom Metazoa; phylum Chordata; class Aves; order Passeriformes; family Picathartidae; genus Picathartes; species Picathartes gymnocephalus. Next base: position 28,790 of record WEKY01000108.1, on the reverse strand, counting down.
TTAAAGAGATGTTTCATGTTAGACTAAGACTAAAGTGGACAAACCTCTGCAATTCTATTGCTAGTTAGTGAATTTGAAGAGCAGATATTCTTTGATTTTGAGGTGTCTTCCCCTGACAGGTTTAATAGGACTTATAAATTGTGTTTAATAATGTGAGAAACAAGTGCATTTGTTAATATTTTTAAGCTTATTTGAAGCAAGAGGCAAAGTTCATCTCTTTCAAAGTCATAAAATATCTATAACAGAACAGATTACAAGAATATGTTTCATGTGTTACCAGTAGAAACTTTAATCAAAATGTATGCTATTACGAGATTAATTTGAGCCAATTTTGGTTGAATATGAAGAAATCGAGATGAGTGGGGAATGAAGAAAATATCCCTCAAAAAACCATAACTGTGAATGTTTACCATATCTGTTTTGGAAAGGAATTGGCTAAGCCTGAGTCTATGATTAAAACTGGAAATACCCAGTAAAATATCAATGACACTGAATCCATGTAAATGAAATAAGGAACAGCTGACAGTATGGAAAAAGTCACTGTGGAAGAAAATAGTTCTGACTCCTGAAGCTGAGTATTACTCTGTTCAGCTATGCTGACAGGAGGCTTGATGGAAGCAGAAGCTTTTATACATAAAAAGGGAGAGGACTTCTTCTCCATTGCTAAGAGCAGTACATGCATGCCTTTTTGAAGAAAGTAATTCCTCAAACATAACTAAGACATTTGTATATCCATATACATATAGGGGAGTGTGTGTAGCATAGGAGGAGAATGGCCTTTAGTCCTCTCCCATGGAAGGAGGAGATTTGTTCTCTATCTGGCTAACCAGTGGCATGGGTGAGGAAGCCTCAGCCTCCTCTTCTCCAGACAGATGAACATGATTCCTCTCACCCGAACACAGATGGTACAGCAGAAGCCCATCACCAGTTCCACCAGTATTGCCTGAAAGGAAGCTCAAGGGGACTGTGTTAAGGATCAATATTTGCATTAAAAAATGCCTAAATTCAGGTAAGACTAAACCTCTGTCTCCCTGATGGTGCTCAAAGATAAAGTGTCATTATGGGAAGTTCTTCAAATACTCAGTGGTACAAACTAGCCAGATTGCATAAATTAATCTGTAATGTGTAGACTTGTACACATTGTTCAAATGTTTATCTCTGCATACATGTGTACAAATGAGTCCTTCTGTGTTTGGCTTGGTGTACCTCTGCATGAAGCAAGAGTAATGCCACTTTTAATTAAACTAGGTTTTGCAAAGGATATGTGGTCTCTTATATGTATTCTTATAATCTTATTTCATACTTTCCCACTGAAATATGTTTATTAATAGTTTGGTTTGGTGTACCCCTGCATGTGCCATCTGTGCCATTGTCCTTGTCCCTCCTCCTCTTTCAAGGTTTTCGTTCCTTATTTTGAAAGAAGTTACACTGCATTAAGGAGCAATGTTCCATGGGTAAAAACTACACATATTAAAATTGGCAGAATCTAGTCTTCAGAAACCTGTTCTTTCACTTATATTTTTCCTCTAATGCATCACAGAAAGTTAAAGCATGGTGACAATTCAGGGCAAAAAAAGAAAAGAGAAAAATCCAGTCTTAGATAAACTGAATTATTTTATAATGGGATCACCTGAGGATATTCATTCCAGCATACTTAGAGGACTGGCTGAAGTAATTTCAGAGCCATTAGGAAAACCTTTTTCTGACAAATTGTGGAAGACAGAAGAAATTCCAAAGATTAGTAGGCTAGGAAATTGTGGAGCAGTTATCCTAACTTCACTTCCTGGAGAAAGCCAGGAACTTTTCAACAGAGAGAAAAAAAAAATTACTAAAAGACCATAAGGAGGTAAATAGCATCGAGGGTGGTCTTGTCAAAAGCACATGTCAGAACAAGCCTATTTACTTTTAAGACAGGATAACAAGTCTCGTGGACAGGAGAAAACCAGCAGATGTCATACATTAGTGTCTCAGGCTTTACACTGTTTCAGACAACACACTCATAATAGCAGAAAAAATGTACTTTGGAGAAGAATCTTCTGTAAAGTGAGTGCACAGTTGTTGGGAGTTGTTGCAGAGTAGTTGTCAGTGCTGCAACCCGACAGATGTGGCAAGTGGGGTCTAAGCTTGGTCTGGTAGTAGTCACTATTTTCACTAGATGATGGAGTGGAGAATACAAATATTGCATTAAGTGAAAAATGATAAGTCATATTGGGAAGGGCTGCCAGGTTAGAAGTTCATCTACCCTGACATGCTGTAGAAAGAAGCAAAAACCAGCATGAAGTTTCACATGCACAGATGAAAACTTTGTACTTCTTCAAGAATAACCATGCAAGTAAGGCAGGGAATAGTGGAGCAAGCGGCAGTTCTGAAGAATGGGGATGCAGCTGACAACTGTAAGTGGTTGTGACTAAGTGCGTAACAAAAGCAAGTTCTTTTCACCAGTCTGTGAAATACCCTTGCTGGTAAAATGATAACAAAACTGTTCTACAAGAACTGTGATTTGTGCAGTGCCTGAATATGTGGATGGAAAAAAAAAAGAACAAGAACATTCTAAATATATTGCTGCTATAATTATCCGTCTTTGAAATCAACATAATAGTGTTTTGGCTAGGTATTTAATTTAGCTTTGCTTTCTTTGCTTTTGAGTGTTTGGTTTTGATTCCTAAAATAGAACACACTAATTATAATCTACAATAAGCTTTCTCTCTACAAAGCAAATGCAATTTTCTTCCACTTCAGATTCTTAATTCAGTCACAACAAAATGTATAGAAGCACTTCTGATAGTTTTCTACAACTTTGTATGATGCAAATGATTGTAAAAAGTGACTGGTTGTGAAGATATGGAAAGCATGAACTTTGTTTACTCAAAGTAGTCTACATCCTAGTAGGATGCCCAATGTAGTCTCTGAATTTAGCACAATGAATAACTGCTGATTTCTGGGCTTGCCAAAGAGATGTAAGGCTGGTGCTGATCTCAGACTGTTACAGTAATAATTTCAGGTAAAGTAGTAATAAATAAATCTCAAATATTTCCTAAAAGACGTGATTTGTTGCAAAATTAAATAAAACCAAGTAACAAATTAATATTCATTACATATTGCAAGGCAAAAGGGATTACTGTGGCTTGTATAATAGTTTTCATTGTTCAGTTCTCTCCTCACTTGTGCACAAACTCTTATATAGTATTTACTTCCAATAATTACAGTATTTTTAACAGGTAGTTGATTGTGCTTAAATATCCTCGAAATGGAAAAATACAGGTAAAATTAGTACCTGTTTAATTTTAAATTTATTTATTGAAAATACTCTGTCTACAACAACTTGTTCACGACAGTATCATTGATACCTTTCTATCACAAACTCTCATCCAGAGTGAATAGGTATCTGAGACAAAACTTCTGATAGTATGAGAAGAGAATGTTCTTTGTAAGTTTGGTTTTATTTGGTTGAATCGGGTTTTTTTCTTTTTTTTTTTTCCTTTAATTTTAAGGGATCTGAATTGCTTTGAAAGCTGTGCCCAACTTCTGTTTGACCAGACTGCCTGCTTTGAATCTACCTTGCATCTCCTGCAAGAGTGTTTGGCTAGCAGAGGCCAAAGCCATGTCAGGGAATAAAAAAATTCACAGCAAGGACTACCACATGTAGTTCTAAAAAGCAAACCTTAGCTGTGTTTTTATTTAGCAATAACTCAGAAAACATCATAAATGTGATCCTTGATTTGAAGTTGAAGGTAACATCCATTGTATGGACCACAAAGTACATAGTGGTACATTAATTTATAATACTACTGAACATCTGTAATCTGGTGCTTTATAGAGAGAAGAGGAGATCTGAATAGAAATAGCTAAAATATTTTATTCTGGGTTGCGTTTGTTTGCTTTAATAAACCAAAACTTTAGTCTAGCCACACTCAAAATGAACTGGGCCATTGTCCAACTATGTCAAGGTCAAAGTCAAATTAATAATACCATACTACAAAGTCACATTCATCCAACTATTAAGAACATTTGAGAACAAATATGCTGACCATAAGCAGAAATGTTTTATTGTTGGTCTGTATATAATTGATTTAATTCAATTTGGTAAGGAGTGAAACTGAAAATGTATGCAGAATTTCGTTTAAACACTTAGCAGAAACAAGGGAAAATTAAAAAAAAAAAAATATAAATCCTGCTGTCTTAATAGTGCCTAGATATTTAATACACAGGCACAAGAAAGCCTCTTTTTTTTACATTCCATTCTGGGATCACTGATGGCTGTCAGACTTTATTCCTTATGTCAGAGTTTTGTTCAGTGTTTTCTCTCTGCAACAGCAGAAGACCTGCTTTGTAACTAAACTTTTGCACAATTACTCCAAAGAAATTTGAATCCAATTTCAATTACTTTCACACTGTATTTTCAGAGAGACTAACTGTGTATTCAGTTGGAAGCATTAAAAAATACAACCGCATCTGAAAAGAATGCTTTTTCCTGTGACCTCAAGCGTCAGAAGAAAAACACAGCCGGGAGCAGTGTCACAAGGCAGAGGGCCTAGAGGAAGAGAAGGCTGCAAGCTGTGCCTCGGTAGGGCACGGACAGCTGCAGAAATGGAGCCCTGGAGCAGCCGGCTGGAGAAAGCCAAGCCAAGCAGTAGCGTCGCTCTGATAAAGCTGTGGGAGGCTTTTTGAAGCTCTGACGTGACTCCCCAAGCAGCGTGGGCAATTGAAAGAGAAACACTGCCCAGGGCTCGGTGGCCCGAAGCTCTGGGGAGGAGAGGTAAAGCCTGTGCATGCCAGAGGGCAGGAGACAGCTGGCTGCAGCAGGCATTGAGGGGAGTCACTGTCTGCCTGCTGAGCCCCGCGGAGAGGCAGCAAAGCCAGCGCTATGCTCAAACTCAGGGTAACTAAAGGCTGGTAAGGCCTTTATGCAACTGGTATGAATGGCATGCAAATTCTATTGGGATAATGAGAAAGTAAATTAAACTTGATTTCTTTTTTAAGTGCATTTCTACTGGAGAGTTAAAAGAGACTGGACAGGGAGACTGAATAAACTTCTGGCAAGAAACATGACAAGACTCAGCAGAGACTGCTGAGTTAAAATGGAACAGCACCACTATCAATATCATCAGAAAGTGAGACTCAGCCTTGATGACAGGGAAAATCCATGTTTTGTGATCTGAAAGCAATCCTGCAGGGCTGCCTTTCCATTATGATTTGTGGCAGTGGTCTTTCCTATACCTATAACCAAAAAAAAGGAGAAATGCAGAATGCCTTGGTAATGGATGCAAGCAGAAAGACCCTACCTATGACTAGGATGACAAATGTATTTGGAATAGCCAGGTTTTGTTAGGAGAAGTTATGCAGAGACCTTAGACTTCAGCCACAGTGGCAGATACATTATAGGGCAAAGTGCCAGCGCCTGCAGTTGAGTCACAACAAACCCACACAGTGCTACAGGCTTGGGGAAGAGCAGCTGGAAAGCCGCCCCACAGAAAAGGGCCCAGGGACATTTTTGACAGCAGCTGAACATAAGCAAGCAGAGGGCCCAGGTGGCCAAAAAGGCCAGTGGCATCATGGCTTGTATCAAAAACAGTGTGGCCAGCAGGGCCAAGACAGTGATCATCCCTCTGTGTTAGTGAGGCTGCTCCTCAAACCCTGTGTTTCATTTTTGGGTCCCTCACTGCAAGAAGGACATGAAGGGGCTGGAGTGAGTCCAGAAAAGGGCAACAAATTTGGGGCAACGTCTGGAGTATACATCCTCTGAGGGGTGGCTGAGGGGGCTGTTTAGCCTGGAGGAAGCTCAGGGGAGGAACTTATTACTCTCTACAACTGCCTGAAAGGAGACCGTAGCAAAGTGGGGGTTGGTCTCTTCTCGCAAGTGACAAACATTAGGACAAGGGGAAATGGCCTCAAGTTGCACCAGGGGAGGTTTAGATTGGATATGGGGAAAAATTTCTTAGCTGAAAGGGTTGTCAAACATTAGAACAGGCTGCCCCGGGAAGTGGTGGAATCACCGTCCCTGGAGGTATTTAAAGACATATAGATGTGGCCCTTGGGGACATGGTTTAGTGCTGGACTTGGCACTGCTGGGTGAACAGTTGGACTTGATGACCTTAGAGGCTTTTCCCAAACTAAACCATTCTATGATTCTGTAAAAACATATTCAAGCTGACCATGAAAAGGGTCACATCCAATCCTGGGGAGAAATTTAGCATGAGCACAATTCAAACAGAAAGTTGCAGCTATTCATTCTCCTGTAATACCCTCCCTGCTGATTTCTCTGCCTCATTTACTGTAAAAGCTGTTCAAAGCATATTGCTCCAGGGTTTTTGTTTTCTTTTTTTCTTTTTTTTTTTCTGTAGTTGAGAAGACAGTATGATAGTAGCAAACAATAAAAATAATTCATGGAGTGAAAATATGAACACCTCAAAACATTTTTAGGGCCTTTAAAAGTGGAAAGAGACTTATCTTTCTAACACAAATGAAAAACAAGACGAATTGAAATGGATGGTTATATACCACAGGATCAAATAAAGCTCAGATATGAATTGTCTGAAAGATGCTACAGTATAAAGAATAAGATTCTCTACAAACTTACAAAACTCAGTTCAGACCAGTTAAAGAGATGTCCAAATTACAAGAGCTACTATGAAAAATTATCCCTAATTGTGTTCCCAACGGCCAATTAAAATAGTGGCCAGGAAAAATAGTCTGTACTTCTACCTTTGTTGTTATTTCACTCTTGGGCTACACAGGACACTGTATATGGATAATACTTGAATAATTTTTCTACATTAACACTCGTAAATCTTTCTGCCAAAGTTTTTATGTCTTATTCTTACACATAGGTAAAACAGAAGGCTGGATATGTTGATATGTTGAATAGGAGCTTTTCCCTGGATTTTTATATATATATATA
>WEKY01000108.1:0-14823 GCA_013390045.1 Picathartes gymnocephalus | reverse complement strand
AAAAAAAAAAAAAAATTAAAAAAAAAAAAAGAAAAAAAGAAAAAAAAGAAAAATAGATGATTATGTAATAGTGCCACCTGGTGCTACCTGCCAAAATAAAACCTTTAACACGGAATGAAAAAACCCTGCCAAAGAATCAATAGGAAGCAACCTATTTTAGGACATTTACTATACAATATGTTGTTTCAGCCCTTGTACTCCACTACAGCTACCTTTTGCATTTTATTTTGACTATGATTCACACTGAAATTGTACTTAATTGTAACTTATTCTGAGAGAGAAGTGCTATTAGGTTGGACTGAAAACACACAGTAAAATCTCCGAGACTGTGTAAATTATAGATAGAGCTGTTATACCAAAAATTATGTTTTTTCTTATTCCTAGTATCTGAAACATCTTCATTACAGGCTCTAATATCTAACTGCCAATTCAAAAGCATATAAATGTTTGTGTGCTACTCAAACAGAGGTCCTGGCAAAGTGTTTCAGAGGGAAATCACATTGTGAACAAGTTCAGCAAAAGCTTAGTATCAGCTGAAAACTCGGGCTTTAGCTAACTATCATACTCTAGTAGTATCTTCAGTATAAATCATCCCAAGCCAGGGAATAGCTTAACAGTGCAGCATTTAAAAAAAGATTTCTTTATAAAATATAATTTTCTAAATTTCCTCTTGCAAAGGGGATTTGCTTCTTAAGTCAGTTACCCTGGATTTATTTTTCACTTATATATTTATTGTATATATATAGATACACATACACACACACAAAATATGTGCAAGAAATGAACATCAGCCATTAAAATGTTTTCAAAACTCCTGTTAACTCAACAAACCTCTTGACTTCACATGGAAGCATCATCTGAACCACAGGAGGTTTTCTTGTTTTCAACCTTCTCTGTAAGAACAGGAAGCACAGAAGTACTTCATTCCAGGCACCAGATGGGCTGGTAAGTTTGTTCTAGTGTCTTGCCACCAGCTTGCAGACACAACAGACTACAGATAACTGTCAAGAAAATGAAAATACTTATTGGCTTTTGAATGATTGTACCAAATCTGTTGCTGCAGTATGTTTTTGCTTGTCCATAATTGCACTGAACCTTTAATTCTTGTAATTGCAGAAGCTTGAAAAAATACCATAATAGGGTTCTCCTGGGCTGCCATAAGTTTGTGCTCTGCTGTCTTTGTTTGTACAATGTTTGTCTTGCATGGCACCAGTCTAAAGTGAGCAGTGCTCATTAGAAATTGCAAACAAGACAAAATGACTTTAAAATATAAGTTCTTCATAGAGTTATCCCGGCAACTTCCGTGTCCTGAGGGCTGGGGGTTTGCCTAACTTCTGTTACAATGTCCCCCTGCACTCACTCTATTGCTTTGCTCTTTTTGAGGACAGGCACCATTTTCCCACCTATGGTGGGAAGTGTCACTTTAGTTCTCATACAGAAGGAGAGTCAGATCGAGATCTGCTGGGGAATAAGCATCTACAATCAACAGATGGACCTGGCGGGGCTCAGCAGCTGATATAAGTGCCAGGAGTCAAATCATCCAAGTTTGATCGTGCCATGTCTGCTATTTCCTACTCCCAAACTTAAAGCTGATGAAACAAATTAGAAAGGCACCATTCTTCAAATAGGACTATATGCCCAAACTCCCATTTTTAAACTCAAGGAGGATAATGATTACAGCATCTTTCCTGGAGATAAAGAACTGTATTCTCCGTTTTTCTTCATTGGGCCTCAAAACCATGAGTTAATTGTCAGGAAAACCTGACATTGATTGTGTATTCTTAATTTCTGCTGGATTTATACCAGATAGGATGGCCCAACATTCAAGTGTTTTCCTTTCACTTAGGAATTTTATTCCTATTTTTGATTTTTTCAGTGTGTCCAAGGTTTTTATTACTCCTAAAATGACTTTTTGCTGTAGGATTTTTTTACCCTTTTGAATAAATTCTGGAAAATCACAATTTTAAAAGAGTGAAAGGAATTACAAGTCACGTTTGGTTTATGTGAATATTTAAATGAACTATTCCTAAAGCTGAAAATTTAGGGTAAGAGGGAAAAATAACAGACAAGATTGAAAAATGGGTTATTATTCAGGGATCACAGACCTCTAAGGGCTAATCATTGACTGCTTTTATTATGCAAAATGGCATCTGGTGTTCAGCTTCCACATTTGGAAAAAGTGTTGTCTAATGAACCTCCTATTCTACATTTGCTTTCTAATTTTAATATCCTATTAAGCACACTGATGTCTTATCTGCAGTAAGAATCAGAGTTTTAAAAGGAATTAAACTAATCCATCCAAAGGTACAGAAATGTAAATCCAATTATTAGTTAGGCCATTTGACAGCATTAGACTACTCATTAGTTTGCTTTTTTTAGGAAGAGCAAGAGATGCACAGATGTGAAAGGAGAAAAGTGTCGCAGTTTTGACTTACTTTTGGTCTTTGCAGCATGGTGTGTTGTGCTTTATACTCAGAAAGGAAATCCAATCCAGTGGGGAAAGCCCAAATAAAGACAAAGAGTGTAATGCCATTTTACTTCAGGGAATGTGGGTTTTTTAGGAGACCTGTCATACCCAGTAGAGCTGTTGCAAGCGACACAGGTAGTGACATTGGTTGCGGATTATGTGATTCAGTAACTCCAGTTAAGAGCTAATATATTTACCCCAGTTCTGTCCTCCTTCTTCCCTTTTCCTGCAGTACACATCATTGAAGAGCAGTAATGAGAGCCAGACAGGTCTTTTACATAGGACAGTAGGGACATGAACTCTATTTGAGACAGATGAGGCAGGGTCCAGAATTGGAAGGGATGTGGTCTGGGTTTTCTTAGCCAAGCACAGCCACAGGCTGGGCAGAGAAGAGATTGAGAGCAGCCCTGCTGTGAAGGACTTGGGAGGGGTGGGGGATGAGAGGCTGGACACGACACAGTGATGAGCTCTTGCAGCCCAGAAAACAAATCATCTCCTGGGCTGCATCAGAAGAGGCATGGCCAGCGGGCTGAGGGAGGAGATCGTACCCCTCTACTCTGCCATTGTGAGACCCCATCTGCAGTGCTGCATCCACCTCTGCGGCCCCAGCATAAGAAGGACGTGGACCTGCAGGCCAAGTCCAGAGGAGGTTAGAAAGGTGATCAGAGCAGGGCTGAAGCCCCTATGAATGCCTGAAGCATCTCCTATGAGAACAGGCTGAGAGAGCTAGGGTTGTTCCCAGAGAAAAGAGGGCTGTGGGGTGGCTTTAAAGCAGACTGCCAGTACCTACAGTGGGGCTACAGAAAGCTGGAGAGGGACTTTTTACAAGGCCATATAGTGACAGGAGGAGAGGAACTTGCTTTAAACCAAAAGAGAATAGGTTTAGACAAATATTAGGAAGAAATTCTTGATTGTGAGGGTGGTGAGGCACTGGAAGAGGCGGCCCAGAGAATTTGTGGATACCACACCTGTGGAAATGTTCAAGGCCAGGTTGGATGGGGCTTTGAGCAACCTGGTCTAGTGGAAGGTGTCCCTACCCATGGCAGGGGAGCTGAAGCTTGATGATCTATATTCAAACCAAAGCCATTCTATGATTCAAGGGCTTTATGTTACATGTTCAAGTCAAAAGCATTTAGACTATAAGGAAATATGTGTGCGACTCCAGCCTGTACTTCCTTGTCTGTAAACAAAACAGCTCTCAGGAGCCATCTCATGGAACAAAAAAAAAGACATGCCAGGAAAATGCTGTCAGGCTTTGATATTGCCCAGCGAAGGCAACAGGCAAACTTATCTGTGGGTCACTCCAGGGACCATTCAATTGAACAAGCACATAGTTACTTACTGGCATGATATGGGTTTCAGACAAACAAAAAAGCCAAAAGATACAGTGCCCAACTTGAATTTTGCAAGTTACAGGATACAGAGAAGCAAAACATCACTTCCTCTCCCCACTGACACATTTATATAAGCACCTAGATACAGGGTTTGAACTCTCAGTGGCATTCATCTGACCAAGAAGAGACACCTAAATATGGTCATCTAATTATGAACTGGTTATTTTAATGGATGCCTTGCTACCAAGTGACTCAAATAGGTCAACTGAATCTCCTTTTAAAAGTGTTTATATCTCTCTGTTGACTACAAAGTAAGTCTCAAGTGACTAGTTTGGATGTAGGTGGCTACACTGAAGATGTCTAAAGTTAATGAGATGAATCTCAACCATAAGTGTCCTATCCACTTTGGAACAGAAAAAGAGTTTGGGAGCATCTTAATAAAATGAATAAATGAAAATGTTGTTTGCTTACTGAAATGCGGTGAAACTCCACAACTCAAATAAGTTGTAAAGCAGGTATGTTTATTTCAGTGCCAGGCGCATGGGGGATTGCTCCTCCAAAAGCATGCCCACCATATATAGTTTTTCCAGCCCTTTTATCCCCTAGAATGTTACATATGCATGGAATCACACAGTCCTTCTAATACATATTCATTTTTTAACTTTACCCATCCCCACAGTGTGTTTGGTTCTTTTGGCCATTTGTTCAAGGTCTGAGTAGTCCTTCTTATCTTCAGGGCCCCTCGTAGTTCGTCCTTGCAATTTTCCTGTATCTTGTTTATGTAGGCCCTAGTCAGTCTTTGCATTTTTCTCATATCTTACTCACGTAGGCTCCAGTAACGGTGAATTTTAAGCAAAGCACATTCTTTAAACAAGTATCCCTAAGCATATTCTGTGTAAAATTTTAAGCTTTTCTTCATTTACAACACTAATTCCTAGTGTTCCCAGCAGTGAGAATGTAAAGATCTGTCAGAGAAATAGTTTAGCTGTACTTAGAAGGCACGGACAAGTTGACTACCATTGCTGCTCCAGTAGCACTGTTGCCACATGTACAGCACTACTCATGGAGGTGGGATGAGGCTTGGGGGAAGCATGTGCCATTCTGGCAGTCACAGTAACATCCCCTGATGGGTTTAGATATAATGCCTTGGAAAAGAGATTCTCACATTAGGTAAAATGATCAGCATGCCACATGAACTAGCAGAATTAATTTTTTCGTTTACTTCTTTCTAGTTCTAGTTTCTTCAAAATAGAAGACATAATAGGTGCAGTGATGTCTGGAAACTTAGCTTCAGATAGATCCATTGTTAGTGGTTCAAAATAATCTACACACTTGTGTTTTACTGAGTGGCCAACAGTCCTTCTATTCTTAATTAAAGTTTTTATTTCATTTCATCCCTATTTCATTTTCATAATAAATCAAGAAGATGGGAGATTTTTTATAAATCATTTTGTTCTTTGGGGAAGCCAGGCTAAAGTTATATACCTTTCTTTGAAATATATCATAAAAGACAATTCACTTACTGATGAGGCATGAATGTATCTAATGACATACTCTGTAGGGTGATTTGTTTTAATTGTCACAGTGGGACCTGTTATTACGCAGTGGTAGAATGGGTCACTGCATTATAAAATTAAAGCTGATGCAAGGCATTCATTTCTAGCTTATTTGTGAATTGAAGTATTTGGGATAAAAATATCCTGCTTGTAGAGACAGTGTATAGCAACATGCACAGCAGTGGCAAATGTCTCTTAATAATAAACAGCTGTGTGAGGTCAGATGTTAAGGAAATGCAAGGGGGTGGCACATTTGGATTTTGTCATATGTGCATTAGTCCAAGTGAAGTCAAGGGAAAAGTATCTGAGAGTAGGAATAATTTCTATTACCAGAGGTTACTCTTCAAGGGCAATTAAATGTGCTGACTCATATTGATGTTGCTGTGCCACAGGATGTGAAAAATAAGCCAAAACCTGCCTTAGAATGGAAAGCATTACAATAACTTTGCTCAATTTTCAAAGTTTAAAAGTTAATATTTAATTACTGAATCAGTGAAGAAAGGATGGCTTTTCTGGTTGGTTGGGATATTTGGGGGCTTTTTGTAGGCACTTGTGACTTTCATTTCTTCTTTGTGATTTGATATAATATTTTGCACCCAAAAGTATTTCAAAAGCATATTGTCTGTTCATGTATCCATCTGATGTGAACATCAGATCTGCTCAGTTCACACAAAAATGAAAATAGGAACCTCAGTGCTCAGTATCTCACACAGTATTATTAGTTCCTGTAAATATAAACAGGAAGATTATTTTAGGCAATACTCAAAATTAGGGAAGACTGATTTAATTTAAATCTTTCAGCTGATCTCAGAGAGCCAGATTCTTTGTCTATTTATCCAAATTCCATGATTTTTTCAATGAACCATGGCACGAGACTTTGGAAAAAGCTACCTTCAGAGATCATTTTAATTAGCATCTGCTACAAAATCGTGTGTTATCTATTTGCCCAAATCAAAAATAACATTGTTTTGCAGCTGAAAAAACTGTACTTTATATGGAACTGGCAAGTAAACTGAATTCTTTAATGGACTCTCCGCTTTCCAGAAAGTAAATCTTGATCTGAGTGACAACATAACTCAGATAATGTAAGATAGAGTTTACTTGTTACCCTCTGTCTTTTGTAAAAGCTTGCTGCTGTTAAATCCCATGCTGGGATTGTTAAAACACCAGGAATAATGCAGCTTCTGATAACAAGCTGCAGGAATGAGTGAAAAAAAAAAAGAAGTAAGTTTTCTTCAGAACTAATTTTTCCTACTTTTTTTTACAACTCTGGGGAAGAAATAACTGTTTCCTTGATGCAAAAAATATGAGGTCTTTATTCACCTGCAAAATACTGCCAAACCTCAGAGTCGGTCTGTATGTTTATATAGACATATCCATAAACGTGTACATTTATAGGCAAACATGCCTATCCAGGGAACCACAATGCCAACAGTAGATCAGTCCTAGGTCAATATCTTTCTGTTCCTGATTCTTACTTCCTTCTTTTTCTATGTCCTGTAGCAATCAGGACTGTCCTACTCTGGTGGGGCTTCACATCCAACAAAGCTGGCTGCTGATGAGCAATCTGCAGTGCCATGGTTCAGCAGAAACATCATTGTGCGATCCAGTGTCCATGTGCACTCCTATGACCTAGAGTAAAGAAGTGATTATTTTTTGTCAGATTTTTAGAAAATAATTTTTCATTAATGTCAAGCACTCAGCAAAGTTTTCTTCTCTTATAGCACCTTCTAAATAGCAATGCTATGTTTGTGGCAGCAACCAAAATTCTCATGAAAATAATTTCATAGTAGCATACTGCATTATTAGGCCCACTCCATGCAGCTGACATTTAACTATTACATTTCCTACTTTTCTTTCTCATTTATCATTACTTCATTATGATAAATCCTCTAGTCATACAACCAGAGGTGGGAAAGATCTATGTGATCATTAGTGCAGCAAAATTTTTCTTCCTTTCTTCCACCTAGCCTTAAATAGGCTTTAAAATGGGATTCTATCCATGTATTTTGAGAGCTACAAAATATTACTGACTCGGTTTCACTATTTAATCTTGGCAGGGGTTAGTTCTTAGTACTATAAATACTTTACAAAGGGTCTGTCCCTTTCCACATGAGATTTAATGTGTGAGCAGTGAGGTCTAGTCTCTTTCTCATATTTTAATCAGAGGAAACCTGTAGAAAAACTGTGGTTTCTCAAATCTGAAAATACATGCCAAAAAAACTTCGTTCTCTGTTATCCTTCATTTTAATCTTGTTGGTTGATTTCATTACTAAAATCTTACAAATTTAGATTTTTAAAATTTGTATTAAGTTCACTTGTTATTCTGTTAATTTCTGTCATCTTGTTTTCTATGAAAGTTTCTCTGCATTATGTAATATTTAAAAGTATTATCACCTTTTCTAACCTTGGCTGTCTCACACTGCTTTTTCAGTTCTTCTCAACAGAGTGCAGAAAATTAAAGGAGAGATTTTACCAGCAAGGGCAACAATCTACGACCTGCAGATAGAAATACTTTCCTTTCCCATTTTGGATGAACTGTGTATTTCTGCCTGTTTTATAGGTGCCTGACAGCATGTCTGTTTTCTTCGAAAGGCAGGTCACCTAATAGGTCAATCTATTATTGCCCTGAATTGAGTTTGCTTTGTGGAATTGTTCATTGCACTGATGTTTTGAGGCCTCTCTCTGTTGCCTTTCCTTAGTTTCACTCATGTTTTCTGGAAAAACAAAAAAATATATATATATTAGTAGATTTAAAATTACAGCTTTATCAGGAACACCTCAAGTAAATTATTAGCTTTTGTTTCAAACTGTTGTACAAGCCAAAATGGATTCAGACTGGAACAAAATGGTAAAAATTAAATATGTGGACAGATTTTCTTTTAAAAAATCAATATCTGATTTCTCACTTATCAAGCACTGGGCAGTCTATGGAACATTTTACAAACTTGTTTAGTTATATATATTAAAATGTTATTAAAAACATTCAAATATTTTAATGTGCTTTTCTCTGCTAATAAGTGAGATACTATACGAGGTACCGTTTTCTCAAGATGATCCTACAGCTGCAGCAACTGGTATCTATACAGACTGACAAAGCTACAACTTACGTTTGTATACAAGAACTGATTACATACTTTGCAGTTAGTGGTACAAACCAGGTACGTGCAACATGGGATTTAGGTGAACTGCTCTCTAGAAAAACCCAAAGGCTTCTGTGGACAAAAAGGGAAGTTCAAAGGTAGAATTTTACATAACAAATATCTCAAATCAAATTAGATGCTTCTCATGGTAAAAGAACATGTGCCACCATGATTTTGAAGTTAGGGTTAGATTTTCTGGTGTTGGTTCATCCTAAAGATTTTTGCAGCAATCTATTCTTCAAATTGTGCGGTGAGATTTTCTGCAGCTTGCTCTGAAGGAGGTGTTATCTTTTGCTGCAGTTCAATGTTATCCATTACAAAAGCTCCAAAGAATAAATGTGGAAGCCTTTCCCCCTCCACCCCTCTAAATCACAGTTTGTATGGCAAAAGGCTTACCATTTTATTAAAATAGAGAGCAAAGAAGTGTGTTTAGTACAGAAGTCTCAATACCAGCAACTGTAAGATAATCAGCATATTGTTCAAATCTTCCCCCTGAAATAACCTCTGGAAGGCTTGATGAGGAATCATTTCTCTGTCCTAGTAGTGCATACCTCATTTTCAGGAGCATTCTCTCATCCTATTCAAAAACCAAATTAACTCTATTCAGAAAATAATAAGCCATTAATTTTGCTGTCAACAGCAATGCAGGTAATTTTTAGTTTTATGCCTCCTTCACAGAAGCATATGATTAAAATTTGTCTGCAAAAGATTCATACAAAATAAATGTAGATGAGATATAAGTAATTTGGGGCTGACAAAGTTTTCTGAGGAATTGATCTAAACCATTACTTCATATTGAATTTAATGATTATGAGGTGATTGACTGACACAAGTGAATAACTTAGTAAACCCTCTCACTCATGATACTGAGTTAGTTATCACTTGCCTTTCCCAAATTACAAATTCCTTCATCCTTAATCCTCTACATCCAGGATAGAAGTAAATTTTTAAAATTTCTCTCTTAAGGCTTTTTAAAATACAAAGACCTTAAAAGAACAGTGATAGCACTGAAGGTTCTTCAGCGCTAAAATATCCTGTCTTTTCTTCTTGCCTTACACCTTTTGAGCTTTTCCTTATATTACAGAGCCAAAATTATGATGATATCTCCATCAACTCTCTTCTGTGTTGCTTCCCAGGTAGCCTCACAGTCATGGGGCTCTGTTCTCAGTCTGAGGTTCTGAGCACTGGGTAATTTTTCACAAAGGAAACCTGCCAAGAATAGTGCTAAATAGCTGCTAGTGGTAGGTGTGTGGATACAACTCTGCAGCATCAACCTATCTGTTGTTTAGTAAAACTTAATTTGAGGTAAGATTTAGCTTGTTCAGAAGAGAGAAAACAGCTAATATCCACACTAATCATCTGAAATATATATTGAATATGTCAACAGAATAAACATACATTCTAATGCATCCTAGAACATAAATAATCAGACCTTTGCTTCAGGCTCTTTCTGGCATTTATAGTAATTGCAATAACAGATATGCTAATTTTATTCCCAGATGTTGATTCATTAAAAATTAGTAGGAAGGAAGGAAGGAAGAAAGGAAGGAAGGAAGAAAGGAAGAAAGGAAGAAAGGAAGAAAGGAAGAAGGAAGGACGGAAGAAAGAATATAGTCAGTGGACTTAACACTCTTAGAATGAGCAGAATTTAGTCAAAATCACCAAACCCCAAACTCAAAAATACTGATGCACTGAGTACAGCATGAGCCAAAATCTCAGCTTTTAGTTGTTAAAGTAGAATTTATAATCCTCATTGAGACATTGAAACTAGAACTAGGTTTTCCATCTCTACAACCTGAAACACTGCATAGCCAAGACAGTAGCAGGAAAAGAAGGTGTAATTTTCTGTAAGTTCTCTTCCCATGATAGCCCTGGGTTCTTGTCTCTGTTTCTGCTGCTTTTGTACCACCTCTGGAATTTTTTCCTTTACTATAAAATGCTTAAACAGACTCTGGAGCAAATAGTCTTCATGCTTTCCTTCTGTCATACTCAACTAATTTCTTTGACGTAGTTGGTGAATCAAGTTTCTTCTTGCCTGTTCACTTCCTGACTTCCTGGAATTATAGATTTCCCATTCCTTGAAAGGCTTGGGCCAGCTTCAACAGCAGTGGTGGAGGCTGATTGTGTAACAATCACAGCTCTACAATATCTGTGTCTGAATTGCCATCTCCAGGTAAAGTTCTGATTATGCAGAATTAGTTTGAGCATCCTGGTTGATACCAGGTATGTTGTTTCAGGTCAGCTATTCAAAG
Organism: Picathartes gymnocephalus; assembly: GCA_013390045.1. Lineage (NCBI taxonomy): Eukaryota > Metazoa > Chordata > Aves > Passeriformes > Picathartidae > Picathartes > Picathartes gymnocephalus. The sequence goes on along the minus strand of WEKY01000108.1, from coordinate 4,071 downwards.
ACACCTAGATACTTACTGGAATCACAAATTATGTGAGATTTAGACAAAAAACCCCCAAGGATATAAATGTAGTCTTCTTTATACAAATTTGAGGCACTAAGATATCAAAATGATAGAGGTTGTTAAAGAATTCAGTCTGACAAGTTTTCTAATGAACAAGTCCTGTTTCGTTAGTAACTTATAAGTCAATGTTTAGATTAAGTTTTATCTCAATTATCAAGGATAAATTGGGAAGTGTAAGTCAGTGTCTTCCCCATTCCCTTTCATGTTTCTATTTCTTGACTCATTTTAACAAATTGTGAAAGCTCTCCTGAAAGTTCATGAGTATTTTGCAGGTCTTAGGAAAAATCTCTTATTTTCAGGGTTGTCTTTTCAGTGGTTTTCTGACAATGATGAAAATTTACCAGCCTGGAGGAAAATACCATAAATATATAACTAAGAATTCTTTCTGTTGCTGTTCAGTTCTCTTGTGTGTTCTCTGCATGTCACATTGGAAGAAATGTCAATGCTGAATGTTTATTATTAACAGCTCTCTATTTTATTTATATTTCATTTTATGGCTCTCATTTTTGCTTGTAGACTGTGGAGATCCACCAAGTTTCCCTCTACTCTTCTTTACCAGTCATACAGTATTTCAGACTCTACACATTATAACTTGCGTATTTTCTTTTCTTCTGTGATTTAATGTTTCTAATTTCAGAGCAGGCACCCTGAAAAACAAATCCTTTCCTGTCTTCCTGCTTACCAGTTCCTCCTCTCAAACCTATGACAGCAGTAATAAAATCAAAGGAAATATTTTTTCTGAAAACATCTCAGCAAAGTCAGAACAGCAGGAATTTTTTTCTATTTATTGTTTTTTCTATTTAAAACATTATGGCTCTTCACGGCCATTGATTCAAAAAGAAGGCCAAATTAATAATAACTGCGTAATATCCATTTTTTTCTCCTGAAAGGGGTTATGAAATAGTGTCTCAAACTGCACTTGAATTATAAGCCTAATTGATACTGGACACTTCCTGCTATCCAACACCTTTTCTGCTGAGATCCCTTCCAACACAAACCATTCTATGATTGTATAACTTGGAAAGGATGTACACCATATGAAAGGGCTGGCTAAGAGAGGCTGAAGCCCTAGCAAAGGATTACATAGTAAGAGGGAACATCTGCAGGCCAGCAAAGACAAAGGTACTTGTTTGGAAAAGGTAAATCTTTACTTGGTTCAAGCCATTTTGTTCCTGTTCTAGGAAATTCAGTTTTTATATGGAATGTGACTAGCTGTGGATGTTATTTACCTGGACTTCAGTAGAGTATTTGACACTGTCTCCCATAGCACTCTCCTGGAGAAACTGGCTGCTCATGCCTTCAATAAGTGCACTATTCAGTGGGTAAAAAAAAAAATGGCTAGAAGGCAGGGCCCAAAGATGGTGGTGAAAGGACTTAGATCCAGTTGGTGGCCAGTCAAAAGTCATGATCCCCAGGGCTCAGTATTGGGCCAGTCCTCTTTAACATCACCATCAATTACCTGGAGAGGATCAAGGGCTGCCTCAGTCACTTCACAGACAGCACCTAGTTGCGTGGAAATGTTGATCTGCTGGAGAGCAGAAGGCTCTGCAGAGGGATCTAGGCAGGCTGCATTGATGGGCTGAGCCATTTGTATGAGGGTTGCTGGTTGACAGCAGCTGAACACGAGCCAGTGTGTGCCCAGGTGGCCAGGAAGGCCAATGGCATCCTGGCCTGTATCAGCAATAGTGTGGCCAGCAGGACCAGGGCAGTGATTTTCTCCCTGTACTCAGCACTGTTGAAGCTGCACCTGGAATTCTGTGTTCAGTTCTGGGCCCTTCACTAGAATAAGGACATTGAGATGCAGGAGCGAGTCCAGCGAAGGGCAGTGGAGCTGGTGAAGGGTCTGGAGCATAAATCCTCTGTAGAGCAGCTGAAGGAGCTGCTGGAGGTTGGACTCTTCTTCCAAATAACAAGCAACAGGACAAAAGGAAGTGACCTCAATTTGTAGAAAAATATCTTCAGTGTAAGTGTTGTCAAGCATTGGTACAGGCTGTCAAGAGAAGTGGTTAAGTCACCAACCCTGGCAGTATTTAAAAGATGTGCAGATGTGGCACTTAGGGACAGGGTTTAGTGGTGGACTTGATAATGTTAGTGGTTAGACTTCGTGATCTTAAAGGTGTATGATTCTAGATGAATATACTTTCTAGAAAGCTGATGATTCTGCAGAGGAAGAAGTGACAGAAAAAGAAATTAGACTGAAGTAATCAATGAGCTCAGGAAATAAGACAGAAAGAAGGAATGCCACAGAATAAGAAATTCATTTTTCATTGTTTTCTCAGGATCACAAAGGAAATGAAGAATTTGAACCTGCACCTCCCATGGCTGAAGCTAGGGATCTGACATCAGTGCATATGTTTCGTTATTTTTTCTTTCTGCTCTATTTGCTAACTAGCTATTGCATCATTCTCCTTTTATAATGAAAAGCTTTTGCATATCCTGATTGTAAAAGAACTCACTCAGTTTAGTCCCACCAACTGCAGAAGAAATTAATCTGGGGGGCTTGGTTTTTTCCCCTTATGTTTGAATTTCTGAATGGAAACAGTTGCAGTATTTGGAACTTTCTCAATCTACTTATCATAGCTCCACATGAAAAGGTCAACTATTAAACTTCATTGTTCAGTGTGAAAATCTCGCTCAACTGAAACTATTACAAATTTGGACTCAGATCAGGTGTTTCTTACAGTGATTATTTCTGGTAATTTTTTTTACTAGATTGTCTTTGTAAAATGACACTTGAGAGAATTATTTGATTTCAGGTTCTGGAAATATTTTTCATCTCCCATTCTCAAATACTGATTGTTTATATTAAATTATGTTGCTTTTTCATAGAATAAGTATTTCTTTTATATTTACTATGGTGCAGAGCCTAGGGGAAAAAAAATCACAGCTGATAAAACACTTGAAGAGGTTGTCCATGTTGCTTCACCTCTCCATCCTTAGAGAGAGTCAAAAGTCTCCTGGACAGTGCCATAGGGAGCCTGAACTTAAATTAGTCCTCCTTTGAGAAGGGGTTGGGCATCCTAGAAAGTCAAAGGAGGTGATTCTGACCCTCTGCTCTCTTGAAACCCTTCCTAGAGTACTGTGTCCAGCTCTGGGGTTCCCCCAGGAAAAAAATGGACATTGACCTCTTGGAGGAGTCCAGAGGAGGCCACAAAGATTTCCTACCATGAGGAAAGGTTAAGAGAATTGAGGTTGTTCAGCCTGGAGAAGGGAAGGCTTCAGGCTGACCTAACTGCAGCCTTCTAGCACCCAAAGGGGATCTGTGAGAAAGACGGGGACAGAGAATTTTGTGGGGCCTGTTGCAAAAGGAAAAGACATAAATGTTTCACCTGAAGGGTGGTCAATTCAGATTAGCAATTAGGAACAGGTTTTTTATAATGAGGGTGGTAAAACACCAGAACACATGTCCCAGAGAAGTGGCAGATATCCCATCCCTGGAGACATTCAAGGTCTGATTGGCTGGGGGCTCTGGGAAACCTGATGCTCATTTCAGGGGCTTGGACTAGATGACCTTTAAAGGTCCCTTCCAACCCAAACCATTCTATGATTCTATAATCCCATGGGACCCCTTCTAAATTAACTGTCCTGTGAGCCTATGATCCATGTTCTCAGTGTGAAGAAATCAACTGGACTTTTTCAAGTGAATTTCTTGATCCAGAGTGATACAGGGAGGCTAATCTTCTGGAAGCTGTAAAATATGGGTTTATCTGGACAAAGACTTTCCTGGTTTAGACCTTTACATCTATAAATCGCAGAAATATTGTCTATGGTGTAAAGTCACTGTTCATAACTTCAGAAATAGTGAACTGAAGAATATTGCTTCACAGAATTGAATATAGACAAAACCTATATAACTAAATGGAGTGTACTTAAAAGGCATAGATTTTTTTAGCAGAGTTGTATGGCTTTTCTAAGTCATTCTTCAAAGGTATACCATAAAGATCTGCTACTCCATTAAGTTCTACAGGCACAGGGAAAAAAAATGAAAGGGAAGGAAGGTGCGGAAGG
>WEKY01000102.1:1994-40090 GCA_013390045.1 Picathartes gymnocephalus | reverse complement strand
GTTTTTCAGATTGCACACCATATTTCCCCCCCTACACATAGAAAATCCCATTTCTGTACAATTTTTCTCTTTCCATATTGTTAGGTATGAAAAAATAAACCAAACGTGTACGGCTCGGAAGACTCTAAACTCTTTTCTGAAGAAACAATATTTAGGTTCATTGCCTAGCTGTCAGATTTATTCAACCCTCTTCTAAAGCCATTTCAGTCTGCTGTAATTCTTTTGGAAATTGCTGTCTTTTATTTAAAGAAAAAAACCTGTGAAGAAATATGTCCTCCACAAAAAATTGTAAATTCTTAGAGGACAGAAAATAATAATTGCATAAATTAAATATTGTTAAAGAAGTTAATACACATATTTTCCACTGGGTTGTGTAGCCTTTTATAGTATTATAGCTCATTATTTTTGTGTATTACTGTACACTTCAACTGTACCTATTATATTTGATAATTAAAGCATCTATCTTCAAAGAATAATGCAAGTGAAAGTGTCAAAAATACTGACATAACATTAAAAATCTTTTGTTAAGAAAATTCGAGGAGTCCATTCTCAAGAATGAAAATTGCAGCTTTTGACTTTCCTTCACTTGACATATTTTAGACTTAATTCAGTAGTCATTGACATCTGTGGATCAGGCTATTTTTTACTTTCCAGAGCATTCAATGAACATACTGTACATGCCTTGCCTTTTTTTTTAACACACTACTGGCCCCATAAGATGAGAGCTTTGCTTTTCTTCTTTCTTTGCTCTGGAACTATTCTATTCTATTCTTCAAGTGTCTGCATACCTTTATTTGGGAGTATTCCCCTTATTTCTCTGAACCCCTTTAAAGTGAAAGGCTTCACTCAAGAGTGGAATCTGCCCTTTGTAAATAACCTAAGAATGTGTGGAAAAAAAGACTTTGAGGAGTAATTCAAGTCCCCAGAGTTAGGTTATGCTATTGGCTGTTAATGCAGACAGTTCAGAAAACTTCTGTGAAACCTTCTCTGTAAAATTCTTGGTAATTTCTTAAAGGAATATTACTAATCTTGGAAATTTATTACAGTGTAAACTTTTCTAGCAGCTGACTCTGCACCTGCATTCTCTATCAGAGAAATTTTGGTCATGCATCAAACGTAGGTTTGCACTTACACTCTTATCTTAAAATGACCGGAAAATCTATAGATTTTTATTTTTCATTTCTCAATATGATGAGCCAGCTGGCACAACTGACAGGCTGTTCATGTCGAGTTGTGGCTCTTCCAGAAGATTTCCTGTAAAAATAATCAGTGTATATTGAGATGTGCTCAACTAAGAGATTTCCATGTCTCAAACCATTCTCAGTATATGGTATTAAAAAACTTATCTGGTATTTTCAACTTGCTAAACTTTGAGATTTTATTTTAATGACATACAACCCAGGAATTTTGGCTCTGATAAACGATCAACTGTGAAAGTAACCTCTTTTTCTAGATGTCTTGTGAAGCACTTAAAAGCCAGTGGAGTGCACTCTTCTACTGGCTTGTTAAAATAGTTCACTAAAATAGCAGAAGTTCAACAAGTTACAGGCAATCATGTTGTTCATCATAGCTGCATATGCAAACCTACAGATACGGGGGCCACATTAAACTGCTAAGCCCCTGGTGAACATAATCTCAAAGAAAAAATGAAACAAAAATGGGAAGAACTAAGCTGAAGGGAATCTCTTTCTCCTGTTGGTGCAGTGTCATTAGGAAGGGCTAAGCTGCTCCTGCATGTGCAAATGGCTCGTAAGAGTTCTCTCTGTATTGCACTGCCTTGTGTCATAGGCATGATAGTTTTGCTACGGTTAAATTTGAAGCCTTAATCCAAGACCTAGCTGCAAGAATAAACTGGCTAATCCCAGGACTGCCTAGATTTCTGTCAATACAGTCCGCATGCCAAGTACAGTTCTACTTGTGGCTATGCCTAGAAATGTCAAGTTCTGAAAAGACTGGGGATTTTGTGACTTGAATCTTGCCACCATTCATGAAGGGTTTCCCTTGGAGGCCAACACTCACTGAGGCTGACCCTCAGCACAGTGGAGCACATGGGCATCCAGTTCAACCAGTGGTTTAGTGATCAGGCCATCTGCCTGGGGAATGAGAGTCTGTGCTTTAAAATATCTGTCTGCTCTGGAGTCAGATCAGAGCCGCTCCACTTTGCATTAAATATTCATTAGGCCCCTGAGTGAAAAAGAGGGAGAGAATGACTGATTCTATTTCAGTAGACAAGAGGCTGGGACATTAAACTGCAGTATAAGAAAGTTCTCTATAGGTTCTTGTTCCAGTGAAAGGGTTTAGGGTAAGGCCATCTCACAGTACCTTTTTCTTTGTCAGTTCTCTCTCTGCTAAACTTGAAATTTGTGCTTGCTGTATACGTGCCTGTCCTTGCATTGGATGCTGTGACACACCATTGGCTATGAATTTTGCTTTCATGCTTTGAATGTAGACATTATTTTTAACACTAATAAAAAAACCCCAAACAACAAAACAACAAAAAACTAGATTTTTGTTCTTGATTTCTAATAAAATACTGCTATTCCATCTACTGTCCAAGAATTTTACCTGTTTATGTTCAGCAGGATAAATGTTCCATGAATCTGATTTCTGGAGTTCTATTAAATTGTGAGTTGACTTTTGCTTGTTTGTTTATTTGTTTGTGTTTTATTTTTGTCCCCAAATGGATGTCAATGCCTATGAATTTATTAAATTAAACAAGTTCTGCTGAAACTCTTTAAGGGCATGAAAGCATATTAAACTGGCAGCTTTCCTAGAGAGGAGAGTACAGTTCAAGGCTGTAGGTCAGTATTTAATATCCTTCAAGAGAATGATTCCATCTTTACAAACCATTGTCTTTCCCTAGGTTGCCTTGAAAGATAGAACAGATAAACAGTTGGCTAAACCAAAAAGGGTCAATAAGACTTTAGATATGCCTAGGAGCTTAGAAAAGGAAACAACATTATGGCACAGAAACCGTATAAAGAGGGCCTAAAACTCACAAACCCAGCGAGTTTCCATAGTATGTTCCCCAGGAGAGAGGGCATAAAGGCAGGAAGAGCAGTTTCCAAAGGCTCCCAGAAGTTCTCAGTGGCTTCGGTGACCTGGGAGCGTGGGCAATTTAGAACCAGACCAATGAACAAACGGCAACTCCGGCATCAGAGGTTAAGTCTCACAAACATCTGCTGTGTTACAAATTTCTGTTCTTTGAATCCCCACTTCCATCCATACGTAAAAATCCACCAAAGTAGGTACAACAGGGGAGGGAGGGAGGGGAGGGAGGGCTCCCGAACCCGATGGCCATGAAGACTTGCAGTGAGGGATTTGTCCACAGCACTGTAACCCAAGCACTGGGTTTGAGGTGCTTGGCGAAGCTGTTGAGCATCAGAAGGTGGCAGCATTGGCGAAGGAAATGAGTAGAAAAGACGAATTGAAGTAAATATTGATATGTATTCTGTTTTTTTCTTTTTACTTTGCACAAAGTAGTATTGTAGCAAAAAAAGGGTAATAAAAAAATTGAATGCAAAATAGACCTTATCGTGTCTCTCTTATGAGCAGACCACTGAGTTGAACAGAATATTATTATAATTAAGGGGGCCATCTAAACGCTCTGTGCATTTATTACTGGTGAACAGTTATTAAAGTCACAAGCGTGAGGCTAACAGACTTTTTGCCTGTACTAAATATTTTGGGCTTAAAGTTAACATCTCCCAAATGTAGGCTAAGTTGGGATCTACTGGTCCAACAGGAAGCTCAGTGGGATGTGGTTTTGCTCAAACCATTGGCTCTTAGGTTCTCAGTGGGCAGGAAGCTCAGTGTCTGACATTACTGGCACTGCTCTGGGCTGTGATATGTTCGGCCTTATTGATGCATGACTGGTCAAATCAGCAAAAATGTGTGCTGAGACCATGGAAGGGTCCCCTGGCACATTTGCTCTGGAGTTCAGCCAAAGCCTGCTCAACATGGATTTGTATGTGAATCACACAGGAGCAAACAGAGCTTATGCTCTTCTTCTCGGGAGAAGGGTGGTATTTGTCTGATTCTCAAGGCAGCATCTTGAAAGAACAAAGCCCTGGCATTTATGGCTGAGGTAGATGGTTGGTGAGCATGGGCTTAAGGGCATTTGTACGTAGAGCATAACCTTCCTCTTATAGACACAAACAGTGATTTAACTGTTTGTTTTGAAAGGGACGTCCTAATTGGGAGCCAGCTGTAACAGGCAGTTGTGACAACCCCACACAGTAACTCTTGGAGAAAAGGGTTTTCCCATGTTTTCTTTCTTTTTTCCACTCTTTTTCCTATTTTCTTGTTTTTCTATTTTACCTTTTCCCCCTTTCCCCCTTTTTTTCACCTTTTCTTTATCCCCCGTTTATTTTTCCTTTTGTTTTCCTCCTTCCTGTCAAAAGAATAATAAGCAGAGTTCCTTTTTTCTTTTCAGCTTTCTCCTGCTTTCTTTTCTCTCCCTGCAGACTTTCAGCCTTGGGTATCACAGGCCACAGAATACATTTTTCACCAGTTTCATTTTTGCAATAGCACAGGTCCACAATGGGGAAATTGAAAGGAAAATCAGGCTTCATGTCTGTGTGACAGCTACTTCCTCAGCTTCTTACCTACTTCCTGATAGCTCTGATGGATTTATTATAGCATGCTCATTGCTTGTTCCTGATTTGGTTATTCCTGTTTTTAATAGTCTTCCCCAAATATTCCTCTTAAAATTTAGGAATACCATGGCAAGATTTTATATGTATAATCCATCCCTTTCACTGAACCTTTTTTGTTTGAAACCTCCTTCAGCACTACACTCTGAGCTATCAGCCTCTGCAGAGAACTGAGTTTCACCTTTTGTCTAGTTGTTTCCATTTTCTGCTCAGATTTTGTCATTCTTTATTGAGGCTTCCATTTCTTCACATTTTTTCTTATTATCAGGGTATGTGTGTATACACATGCATCTCCTCTTTCTATGTATATAAATATACATATAAATTCATATCTGTATTTATATATTTAGGATGCCTTGATGTTTGCCATATAGAACAAAGAATTGGATTCCTTCCACTTGTGTCCTGTTGAGAATTTAGCACTCAATCATCTTGTCAATGAAAATCTTGTCATTAACTTTAAAAGGTTTGACTCCATAGAACTTAAGGTTAAAAACTGAACGAACTTGCCTCTTGGCAAAGGTGTTTGTTTTCTTTCATCTATGCTTGTTACTGATGGGAAGGGGAAGAGTATCCAAAAATATTTTTCATATCATCCCTATAGGATTCTAGGTTATAGTACTGTTCTCTTTCTCTAGTTTACTCCTGCAGCAGCTGAACAGATGAAGACATATAGGAATGATCTGCCTGTTAAGAAGTTTATTTAATGATCCTGCCTTATGTTTAGCTTGCCACCCAGACATTTTGCCATTACTCATGTGAGGCCACAGTCATGATAGAGAAGTGAAAATCCTATATCATGTTAGTGGCATGACTGAGAAAAAAAATTATGCATCAGGTCCGAGCAGGTGATTGTGGCAATCTGGATAGGGCACTTGGGTTTTGTGGTTATGTCAGCACAAGGGATGAGTTCATTATTGTTACTCTTTTCTACAGTTTGGATTGTGCACTGATTTCTATACTTCCCAGCTTTTCAAAGTTGATAGTTGAAATGGCTCTCATGCATTGCAATGCCTCAGACTGACTTAGAGAGTTTGTTACAGGTAACTTTCCATCACTGAGCTCTTAGACATCTGATTTCCATATTTCTAGGAAACCTGAGCTGGGTTTGTATTAAATGCCTGTATTAAATTAGAAGCAATACTAAAGGCCTGCTGGCCTTGAAACTCTTTTCAAATCATCATGTAGTAGTAAAACTTTAAAATTAAATTTCTGTAGGAATTAAGTCTACCAGTAGTGTTACGTTTAAAATTAATATTAACTTCAAACCTTTTGTCCAAGCACCATAGCTAGCATTTCATGCTGCAACTTTTGTGTGCATAACTAGATTTTTATGGATTTTCTTCTGATATTGTGTTTATAATCTTATCAGAGCAATATATTGTGTCATTGTAAGTACTTATTATGTACTATAAGCCATGAACAACGCCTCTTTGTAATAGCCTACTTGTCTGGCAGTCAATGTGTATTGTATGCTGCACACAGCAAAGGGATTCAGCTTTTAGGTTATAAAATTAGCATTCTTAGAAGACGGATTGCAGAATATGAAGGACTTCTTGAAGATTCCTGGAACATCAAATTATTTTTGAATGAACATTTTGTCGTAGATTAATCTCCTCATGACGCCTGTCATTCTGCAAATGTTATTATGGTAGAAAAATAGGAGTGGTTATTTCATAGCAAGAGTCTTACAATTTTCAGATTACTGGTGTATGTTCACCTATGGAAGCTAAAGGTTCAAGACTTTGCTCATAGGAGAGTCAACTGTCATGGTGATAAGTATGCCCATTTCCAGTTAGAGTCAGTGGTGCAATACTTGCTGCAATAGTGTTGGACCAATAATGATCATATCTCTTTATGAAGCAGGAGTTGCAGTTTCTCTGGTATAAGAAACAACCTTGGTTGTATCACAGTATAGAAATAAGGTGTTTTTACTATGGTACAAACTGAATATCTTTCTTCTTTACAACTGGCATGTGAACATGGAAATTATTTTTGGGAATAGTTAAATGACTTACAGCTCAATGTTAGCTTTAAGCTCCTTTGTGATTTCAGTTCTTTTTCTGAGTTAAAGGGTGAAGAGGAATATATTTTTCTGCTTTTTCCGGTCAGCTAAGTCACAGGTACAATATTTAGTTTTTAAATTATTACATCGTTATCTCTTAGCACATTTTTACTTTGAAACAGCAAATCATAGCTTTCTTCATGTTGGTTCAACAACTATAACATTTAATTTATTCAATTAAACATGAAATGTGAAATTATTGTTTGCTTGGGAATTGTTTTGATCACACTGATGCATGTTAGCTGTCCTCTTAAAGAGGGATAGGTGCATTTTCTGTGGTGGTTTTCTCCCGTATGATGCTGTTGAGCTAGGGATAAAATCAGCCTGTAGAGTGCTAGGATCTCAATCTAGAACTAGGTTTGTAAGACTCAAGGAATTTATCAGTCTGTTTTAGAGGTGGAAATGCTGTTATAAGAGAGTATGTTTCTAAGTGTGCTTCATTGTTTCCACGTGCTGATTTGCAAGCATTCCTGTATTCACGCTCTCTATTTCCAGGTGCCAGGTCAACAGGTTCTCTGTGTTACTCTGCTCCAGATGTTGTTCGGGATTCCCTTTGTGTAGTCTGGCCTCATTTTTCCCCCTTCACTTGAATTAATATTATTTATTTTCTCTCTCCTTTATTTTTTCTTTTTCTGGATGATTCACTCGTTATCAGGATGTCATCATGTTAAACTGTCAGGAGAATGGCTAATGATGAAATTGTCAGCAGGTGCCATCACTCGGTTCATTGCTGAGTAGCCTGACTACACATCTACTTGGTGACAATAGCTCTTCTAGCCAGGTGTCTGATTCTGTGTATCTCCCATTCCCCTTTCCCATTTTCCCATGGTTTTCTTTCAAAATCTCTAGGGTTTTGTCAGGTAAAATTTTGGGGTTGAACCGATGGGGTGTTTGGGTAACAGTACAACAAAGTTTATGCCACTGTGACAAGTGCAGGGACTCTTTGTTGTGCTGAGGGGTTTGTGGTGATTGTGGGTCAGATTGTGGTAGCAACTTTGCCCAATTTGGGCAGCTGTGGTTGGAAGTGAAGTACTTTAAAGCGCCCTTCTATCTCAACACATGTGAGTTCTGATCTTGGGGCCATCTGAAGAAAAAATGATGCCTACCAAATGAAATAGCCAGTAATCTGTTCTACAATTTGATATCAGAAGCAGAAATAACCATTATGTTACCAAGAGTTGCAAGGAGAGCTTTTCCTAATGCTGGTTCTCAATACCAGCAGCATTCATTTAATATCCTGGACTTCTAGGTCTCCCAGAGTTATTATATGGTTAGTCTGTCAGACTTCACCAGGTCCAGATGCAAATGTTAGGAACAAATATTAGGGTTTTTTTGGTTTTTGAGGGAAGGTGGAGTGTTGAAGCTTTTTTTTCACCTTTCTTTCTTATCTCTGCTTTTCCCACAGTGGTAGTTTTAACTGCCAGCTTCTTCTGTTTTACCAGCAGCTCATTCTTCCACAGAGAAGTATGAGGGATGTAATGCCCAGGTTGCTGCACTTCTCTTCTTTTAGAAAATTTTCTGCTGCCTGAGGTTGAACAGTTATAGCATTATAGCTGGACCTTGACATTTTACAGCCTATAGATATTTTGTGTTTTTATTAAAGCAAAGTGAATACATTCACAACTTATATTTGTGTTTTAGTTCTTTACTCTTCAAGCTTTTCTGGTTTTGGAGAGAGAAGACTTAAACCACTATTTAAGTGTCAAAGACCAGAAGGGAAATAAAAGGATCCCTCAGACTTTTCTCTAAAGCTCAGGACATTGGACTGTGACTCACGACTCTGAGTACTCGAGATACTGCCAGTACTCAGTACTGCCAGTCTCACTTCTCTGAGCTGTTAGCTGCTTTGCAGTAGATAGGACAAACTAGAGAGCTCAATGGTGTGAACCACTAAGCTTTTCCTAGCAGACAGTGAACACAATCCCAAAAACAATAGTGGAACACTAATTGGCACAGTCATGTTTTCAAGTAGAATTCATGGCATACTGAAATCCTGCTAAACAGTATTGCTGTGAGTATAAATTGTGGTGACTTGTGGTAAACACACTTTATTTTGCCTCTGATTTCCTCCTTTATGCCTTTAAAGTCTACTCAGAAAGTACTTTGCTTTTTCTTAGGACACTTAGCAGTAGAAAACCAAGAGCACAATCACTAATTCCCCTTTTGCTTAAAAAGAACAAAGCTTCTATCCAGCATAAAATATGGCAAATAAATGAATAAAACTGTATTGTAAAGATTCTCGTTGAATTTCTTTCCACAGGATTGTCTGCAAAATCTTCTTTTTCAACTTAACATATAAGTGGAAAACTATATTGATTTTATCCATTTAGCCTGTGGGTGCCACTTTCGCGGGCTCAGGTCATTTTTCTAGAAAGTGTTGCCTGTTATTTGAGCACCCAAAACCAGAGCTAAATAGTGGAATTATTTGCAAGTGGAAGCATGGGCCTAAATATTCAAACTTGTCTTTTAAAAGCTAGTGTATGAATTCCTGGTTAGGCATGAAAACTGTGAAGTCTATTTTGTTGCACTTGGCTGATTCACTCTAGCCAAATTTGTCTAAAATGGTTGCTAGCAGCTCTAACTCTTACCTGGACAGATACTTGGCAAGGATACTTCAAGTCTAGTCAACCTTATTGTACATAAATATATAAAGGCAAAACCTTATATTTATGTGATTGCACATCTGAATTTAAGGGCTTCTCTGGAGAGCAATGCTGAGGTTACTTGTAGCTGCATGATTTTGTTAGCACTAAGCAAATCATTTTGGAACTGAAAGTGAAAAGAAGTTTCATTACTTTCCTCCTCCTCAATATTTCTTTCTTAGTGCCAATTAGCTAGTATCTTATTGACAAAATAATTCATGTTTCTTCATGAGATACTGTTATTGTGGTGAGGTACAACTCACTTTTTGGGATGTAGCTCCCTGAAAAGACAGTATATTTTATCATATGAAGAGGGATCCCGTCTTCATTAGTAGTTTAATTTTTATATGTGGTCTAAAAAAGTCTTTCAGAGTAATTTTAAATAGGGACCATTATGTTCTTTAGTATTTACTATGCATTAGTATTATTATGCATTATTATTATTTACTACGTATTGCTCAGTGTTTGGTGTTTATCTAGTTCATAGCAAGCATAGACTGAAAAAACCATCATCTATAATCTATCCAAGTTATAAAGCCAATGCCTTGGAGACTGTACAGAATCTGCAGTGTTCATTTTTTTGACCACAATCATTACCAGATACAAAAATTAAGTAAAAATTTAACAGCTGTCATGTGTTCCCCATCTCTTCTGTGCCATAATTTCTTTGAGCAAGCTACAAAGAAGCTACTAAATGCTGCTGTTCATATCAGGATTCTGCATAAGTTCTTTCCACGATTATTTTATTTTAAAAAATGGTTTTTGTAAAATACTTTAATTTTACCATGTCTATATATCACTTCTTTTGATCAGGGAGCACCTCCTGTACAAGCTGATATCTCCACACATCTCCTTCTCATTGCAAAGAAAAAGAAATCATTGATCTCCTTTTGATGATTTGTTGCTTCACAGAGCTGTCATTCCATCTTGTGCATCCCCCTCTGCAGCAAGGACTTGAATGAAGGCTCAATTGATCTCTTTCTGCCTCAAAAAAATGCAAAACTGCCTGCCTTGTTATATTGGTAGTAAATGCTTCATGGACAGCTGGGCTGCATCTGGATTGATGGGAGAAAAACAAACATTAGGATACTGGTAAGAAAGTTAGAAAAAGGATGGACTACACTCAACCTTAAAAAAAAAAAGACAGTGAAAACAGGAGGAGATGAGGAAAAGTTTGGAGAATAACAAATATCAAGAACTTGTATAAATATGACTTAATATCCTAAAAGCAATATTGACTTACAGATATATATAAAAGGAATGAGAACTGAAGAGAAAAGAGCAAGGACAGGAGCTATATAAATTTGGATATCTAAAATGATTTCTCTAGTTAAATGTTTTTAAACATTAGAAAAATATTAAAATCGTATTAACACACTGATAAAAAAACCCTCACAGATTCCCCAGTTTGATCACATTGATATACTGTGCCTCAGAAATCAGTGGATAGATAACTAAAATGCATGTCACAAAAGCTCAGAGAGTCAAATAAAAGCCTTCTTTCAGAATAACTCGACGAGTTTGGTTAAGTCAGGAGAGGAATTACTTGGCCACTCTTTCTCTGAGAGTTTTGCTACAAATCTTTCCAATAGCCAGCTTATTCCTTCCCCATGCCAGTAGAAGCCTTAGTTTTCATGCTTCATTGTCCTAAAAATAGAACCCTCATCAGTGTTTTGAGATTTATTGAGCTAGAATACAGTTTCATGCCCACAGCTAGGAAACCTTTTCCTCTAACATCTTGAGAATGGAGAGAGTGGTATTAACTTACAAAGTGATATGATGGTAAGTTATTGAAATGTCTTTGTATTTTGTATTTGTCATTTATGTCTCTGTCCCTGTCATTGAAGCTGCTGTTGAAATCTTTCAACATCAACACTCTGCCATTTAAAACTTACCCTGCCAGCATGCCATCTGTTTTGATCAGGGAACCACTTTCTACGTGAGCAGACTCCCACACACATTGCACTTTGCAAGAGAAAAATGTGTTTGCTGGAAAGTAAAAAATCTAACCTTCCCTTGAAATGCAGTGCTCCTTGACTCAGTTTTTTTATAAAAATCTTATAATTAGATAAGTTCACTTTCTTCCCTCTCTCTCCCATTGCTTTAGACTTCTAGACAATGGAAAAAAAAAATCACACTAAAGTGAGTCAAGCCCTCTATGTAGTTGCATTCTGTATCCCCAAAGCTGGTTGCACATATTGATATATTTTCAGTTGGGACAGAGATATTGGCCTTTATTTCTATAGGAAGCAAATTTTATAAGTTAAAAAAAGATGTTTTTTCTATGCGTGGCTTCCTCAAAGAGCAATGGAAATATATTTCTCAAAGTTTTTCTAGCATTGTGAAAGCAACTGTAATCAATATAATTTACTAATGGTTACATGTTGTTTTTTAATAACAGATACCTTTAGAATAGATACATCTGGATAACAGTCTTGATATTTAAGCCCGCTATCCCTTGACAGCCTCTTTTTTTCTTTTGGGGACAGTGTTTTAATGTCTTTTGCAGACAGTACTCAGAGTTTTGTGGGTGGAAGGAGACAAGAGAGGGAGATGTGAAGATCTCCAGGTTCAGTTTCCTGCATCTTCTGGAACTGAATCATGGAATGCTTTCCATGAAGTTATCCAATTCCATCTTCTAACTGCTTAGCTTCCTCGTCAAGATCTACATTCTTCCATTTCTAGTTTTGAGCCTGAATTTTTTTTCATGGCTATCCTCTAGCTTAAATAGATCTCCTTCCTGTCTGTAATTTACCATATAATGTAATAAACAATTGCCTATCCCATCATTTCACTGATCTAAAATAAAATGCATCCTTTTAATCTTCCCTTATTGAAGTCGCTGTTCTCCCAAGTTGGTAAGATTTATGAAGGGTCCCACACTGGTCAGGTGCTTCTTCCTTGCTAGCCCAGCAGCAATGCCTCTCATTACCTGTTTTAGGGAGCAACAAATTAGTCAAAGAAATCCAGCTTTAGTTGTTTTAAAGTCATGTGAAATGTTGTGAAGGGCATTAGATCAGTACTCTGAAAGAAAAGAACCAACACAACAAAACTCCCTCGTATTCCTCTGATCCCTAACCCCCAAATTCCCCTGGGTGCTTTCAAAGACTATTATCCTGAAATTTATTGTTTTCTATAATTAATCTTAGCAGGGCACTAAAATCCCTAATGGAATAGTGATGACACAGAAGAAACTCTCCATCCACAGAAATATAAACACTTGGCCCGTGAAGAGTGGCTCAATGTTAGGAAAATCATGAGGCAAGCTGTTAGTGAATTATTGTCAAGGTCAGAGAATGCACATTTATTTTCCTGGTAGTTGTATCATTATCAGGCTCTTATGATATATCCACTTGCACTGAAAATGTAGCTAACTTACCTTGGTGAATTTGATTTATTAGCATTGCAACTGACAAGGTTGCCCGTTTGTTAGTGCTTATTTTATATTTGAATAGCTTTCAACACATAAATTTGAGGAATTGCTTGAATAGTTTAGCTGCTCCATATTTCATGGAGAAAGCTAGACTAGAAGAGTGTTGCTGTTGATATTTCTATCTTGATACTGACCATTTTTTAAAATAAATTAAAGTGATGCCTGTATTTGTACGTATGTGCTTTGTGAGCAGAATTTATTGCTAACAGTAAAACTTAAACGTGAAAACTCATTAGTTTTATTATGAATAAACTGTGACATGACCTTGTTGTAGAGTTTATTTTACATTCAGAGCATATAATGAATGTCTTTTTAAAAGACATGGAATTCAAAAGAAGATAGCTAATCACAGGGTTCCTCCTATTAAACTTTAGTTAAAGAACGGATGGAGAAGGAGTAGATGAGTAAGTAAATGGTTCATGATGGGAGAAGCAACTCTCAAGTAGGTCCAGAAATGAGGATTTAAAATCTCATTGACTTCAGTGGTGTTACATCAGGCAGAGGAGCACAGCTTAATTACAGCCAATATTAGCTCATCATCTTCCCAGAAGGATGCACTTTTAAGTAAACACAATTGTATAAATAGCCAAATAAAGAAAAAAACAAGACTAATTGCTTGACTTTAATATCTTGTAAAGTTCCTTTAACACGTCTCTATCCTTTCAAGTCATCTTCTTTACTGTGAGGAAGAAATGCTTAATTGAACTCACTTTATTCCCCTGTCTCAAAGTGGGCCATCACCTGCGTACCTCCAATTCTACAGATCTCATCTTGTCCTGATTTTCTAGGGATCGGGAGGAAAGCCAGACCGAAGCAAAACTTACACAAACTCAGAAGTGTGATGGGGCCCCGTGTCATCTTGTTGACACTCATGGCTCATCTCCTGCCCTTCACACTTACCTTTCCCACACAGAAAGTGAAGGTACTAATCTAATGTCAACAACTAGCAGCTGACAACGAGAGGTTGTTTTCTCCTGGATTGTTGGATTTCAGCAGGATGATTCAAGCAGGGCTTACCTGTAGGCTTTACTGTGAACATCTATGTGTCTACGACAGAAATCAAATGATACACATATAAAATGGCAAGATGAGTTGGGCATGAAAGCTCAGGGCTTTTTCCCAGCAATTAAGTCCAGCAAGAATATTTAATCTCATTGCTCTTTTCTCTTAATACACAGCGTCAAATTCAGGCACTGAGTTTTCATAATTTCAGGCCTTTTGTTATATTAAGTCCTGTTAACTGAAAATTCACTGAAAGTCTGCCTCTTTGCTGCCGTTCTGCATAGCTTTGACCTCCTGTAAGAGCTTCGTTCTGGTGGGACAACAGAGTAGCCAACATCAGTAGAGATGTTTATGGCCAGAAAGGTCAGAAAGCAAAGCAGAGATGTGAGAATCTCAATGAAATCTCAGTGGAATGCTGGGCACCACACCTGAGGGGTTGCCTCAATATTTCTTGCTGGGAAAAGAACATGAAAAAGTATTTTCTTCCTGAACTCACTGGTGGTTGCTGAACTGGTCTATACACAGAACTGCATGAAAATGAGATCTAAGCTATTTTAATTACAAAATATCCACTGTATAATTAGCAACACTTAATACAAATTGTCTTCAATATCTTTTATATGCAATTGAAATTCTGTAAGATTAAACTGTAATAATATAAATAAATTTCCAGGATAAAAAGTAGGTTAAAATAAGCAAATTTTATGCTTTAAACATTGAGTTAAATATTCCCTAGTGTTTTAAAATATTGTGGTTTTTTTGACTGTTAATCATTTCATTGAATAATGAATATGAGCTTTCCTTTTATGTAATTAATGCAACCCATATTTTTCAGTAGAGAAATGAAATGTTGAATCATACATAAAAAGTAGCTATGACTATTTTATTACCAAACTTAATTCAGTCATTTCCACAGTTGTGGAAAATGTTATTCTCATCCTGGGAAAAAACATTAGGCAGTGAAAAGTAGTTTTGTTTGGCATATATTTTGAGTTGCCTGAATCTCTGGTTAGGTAGTCCCTTCTGGGAGGGGTGTGTGTGTGTGGAAGTATTACACACAGGCTGGTTCAGAACAGTGGTTAGCTCTTTGTAGTATCATGCATCTTCAAGCCCTTGCTACTAACATTATGTAAGTCATCTTAAATAATTTCTGAAAGGATATCGAGAGGTTAACCTGTATTTTCTAATATTTCAGTTTTCACTTATAAAACTTCAGTCTAGCATCATTGTGTGAAAACTATATGCAAGAATGATGATTCCCAATGGATTTCAGGGGACCATGAGTTTTATTTCTCAGGCTATTACTACATTTCCTTGCAGCCATTCCTGTGGCGTAAAATAAGGACATAATTTGAAGTATGATTATGCTTTGAATGCCCAGTGAAGCTTTTAAAATGATACCTGACATCCAACTAGATGTAGATAGACATCGATTTTTTTTTTTTAATTCAGTTTTTTTCAAAGAAAGTCTGTTAGAATCCAAGCAAAATGGAGGTGAAGAAACTTTCATTTCCTGTCTTGACATTCAATGTAGCTGTTGTGGTTTAACCCCAGCCATGCAGCCACTTGCTCACTCCCTCCAACAGAATGCCTGAGAGAATCAGAGGTGTAAAATTGAGTCGGGTGGTCACTCAGGACAGGAGAGACGGTGTGTTGAGTGGAGTTACTGGGCACCAAAGCCACTTCAGGTCATGTCACTGCTGCACCTGCACTGCTTCTTGTATCCCTTGTCCTCCACTGTGGTTCTCTACTCCAGAGTGGTTCCTGCTGTAGTAAATCCTAGACATGCAACTCAAGTAATGATTTACATCTGTTTAAACATAAATCCATTACAATCTCCACCCCTGATCCCTTTATGCTAGATGATAGGCTTTGGCATTGCAGTGAATTCTCCCTCTTGCTCCTACTCTGCCTAGAAGCAAGGGGCTCCTGCTAAGGGAATTCTGAAATCATGGGTACTCTAATTAAAAGGTACTTCACAACAATCTCCACTCTGGTCCCTTTGGACCAGGAAGGGTGTAGCATTGCAGTGAGCTCTTTCTCTTGCCTCTGCTTGGGCTCGGATTTACCCACAGACTGCAGCACTTTAGGGTTGTCTCACAGACACCCCTGTCAGCAAGGCCTTCCCATGGCTACCGTCCCTGCAGGGATGTGCCTGCCCTGCCATGGGCTTAGCCTGCCCTGCCATGGGCTTAGCCTGCCCTGCCATGGGCTTATCCACGGCCAAGCGCTTCGAGGTGCCCCAGCACGACCTCAGGCACAGCCACAAGAGCTTCAAGGCGTGTCTGCTGCAGGGAGGTGAGCCCACCATCCCCTCAGGAGTTCCCCTGCTGCGTTTAACCCCAGCCAGAGCACCAGGCAGGTGCTGCCTCACTCCCCACAACAGGAGGAGAGAGACCATCTAAGGAGTAACAGTGAGAAAACTCATGGCTGAAACAAAGACAGGTCGTCAGGTAAAGCAAAAACAAGAAATTAGGCAAAGTGAAAAAGGAATTAAGTCACCACTCCCCATGGGCAGGCAGGTGTTCAGCCACTCCCAGGAGAGCAGGGCCCCATCATGGGTAATAGTGACTTGGGAA
Source organism: Picathartes gymnocephalus (assembly GCA_013390045.1). Lineage (NCBI taxonomy): Eukaryota > Metazoa > Chordata > Aves > Passeriformes > Picathartidae > Picathartes > Picathartes gymnocephalus. Next base: position 23,714 of record WEKY01000102.1, on the reverse strand, counting down.
GACAAACACCATCACTCCAAATGTCCTCCACCTTCCTCCTTCTTCCCCCAGTTTACATGCTGAGCATGACTCCATGTGTTATGGGATATCCCTTTGGCCAGTCAGGGTCAGCTGTCCCAGCTGTGTCCCCTCCCATCTCCGTGTGCACCCCCAGCCCCCTCACTGCTGGGCTGGGGTGAGAGGCAGAAAAGGCCTTGGCTCTGTGTAAGCCCTGCTCAGCAGTAACAAAAACATCCCTGTGTTATCAACCCTATTTCCAGGAAAAAATAATCCAAATTGCATCCCTATACTAGTGTGAGGAGAATTAACTCTACCCCAGCCAAACCCAGTACAGTAGCTAAAAAAAGCTGCTGGCAAGTGTAGTTCAATTACACTGCCTTAATTCTGACTTAGGTTTTGTAAGTAAAGCCCTAAGGATTAGTTGGACACAGGTCTTCTTACTAAAATACTTCTGTTTTTTTAATAGTGTGGGAGCTGGTATCTGGCATCCTTAGGCTGTTGGGGAAATCAGAGGTTTAGAATTATTACTATAGCATTTACTCAGAGTGGCATAGAACTACACTGCAGTTTGAAATGGTCTATTCCTGCTTCTGCTGGCAGAGTAGCTGCAGTGACAGAGTGCCGTGTGGACTACAAAAACATATTTGAATAGACCTAAAAGTAATTAAAAAGGCAGTATTCTCTAAGCTTTGCTCTTTTGCTGCTGCCCGGCACTCAGGCTAGTCTAGTTAAAGCTAGTGCAGGTACATCCATCCTAGCAGCAACTGTGCTTAGCGCACAAGTATTCCAAGGGAATCTGATGTGTGTGCTCTCCAGAGAGAAAATGTTACAAGATCAGGCCCTAATTATTTTATAATTGTGCAAGGCTTTAATTATAAGACCTTAATGACTGGCTTCATTTAAAACACTTTAGGGACATTGAGTTAAATAAAATGCTGTTGTTGAATTATTTTCTTTCCCAGCAGTATGAGCACTTTACATTTCTCTCTCTCCCAGTAATCTGCTGTGCCTAACAAACAGAGGAATTATCCATGTAATTAAGAGATTCTGGCTGCAAGTTCCCTGGTTATCCTTACAACAGCTCAACTAGTAGACACTGGGTATCCTATTTTCAAGGCATACACAATATGTTCCACTTTTCATCCTAACAGAGCTCAAATATTCCATGTTCCTTGCTGTTACAAAAATACAGCTAAAAGAGTTGAAAAGGCCACTGCAGTCTGCTGTTTCCAAACTGGCTGAGAGAGAGAGGGGAGGCAATACTAGTGAAATTTTTATCAAGGTCACCAGTCAAGGCTAATTGTATGAGATCGCAATCAATCAGCATAGAAAGCAAAGAAAACCTTCTTTTGTACCATTGTCATAAGAAATAAAAGGTCTTGATGTTGTTGTTGTTTTTTTCTGTTGATTTTTTTTTTTCTTAATGCAGCCATTGCTTGGGTAAGTATTGCCTCTTCATACCTGAAGTGTGCACTGAGAGTACTGGAGCTGAAATGAAAACAGTGTAAATGAAATGTCATAAACCACTGCAAAATATTAGTGGTGCTGCTTAGGGATAGCTTATGAGCCCTTGTAAATACTTGCCTTGGACCTTACTCTTTTGAGGTTAAATTCAAACTGAAAATGCAAGACAGCTTGAAAAATCTACTTTGAGGGAAAAGCCTGATCTTGATAAGCTGAGGTTTTTGTCAGTAGGTAGGGAATTTATGATGATGAAAAGTAAAATGGTATTTATATAGTTCCTAGTACTTCCCTCCAGGAATCTCTAAAGATTTCAAGTTGTGATGGTAATATTTAATGATAAGAAGCAATATTTAGCTATTTTTAAGCTGGTCAAAAATTCAAAGTTTCTCTCTGTTGATCATGAATCAAAATAAAACCTAGAGACTTAATAAAAAGATTACAGAAACTTTCGTTCAGGGAATATTGAAAACGTTCATGGAAACATTTTATTTCAGTAAGACTGCAACTCTTTGAAACATATTTATATACATTTCAATAAAATATTTTTAATTCATGTAGTAATTCTCCTCCATAGGGTAATCTGTGTTAAAAAAGCAATCTGAGTAAAGGAGAATAGTATGTTTTTCAGTTGGACAATTTGTAAAATATTATGCTTGGGAAAATTATATAAATTTTTCTCTCAGAGAAAGAGAAAGTGATAACTGCTTCTCCAGGTGGAAACCTTCCTTTGGGGGCCTGGAGTCTTAATGCTTGTCAGTTTGAGTATCTAAACTGGCTGTGGGCAGTGTGTCCAGCTTCTCTGCTGATCCATGTATGTAATACTTGAGATACAAGTGGCAAATGAAAGATTTAGGTAAAATTCTGGGTTGTCTAACAGCAAATCACATTTGTATGAAGAAAAAAGACATTTAGACGCTGCTGTTGTAAAAGTGCTTAAGCTAATAAAAATTTTATCAATAAAATTAAATGTTGGGATAATGGCTAGTGTTACTGAATAATATGAGCATATTCAAGAAAATTATTTTAAAAACTTACTGTTCTTTAGGTTATGGTAACGTAAAGAATAAAGAAAAGGAATTATCAAATCAGACATAAAATCCGATGCAATATCTAGTAGAAATGGAAAAATCAGTCATCCAAACACTACCTAAAATTCCAACACCATTTTGTTATAGATCCCAAAATTCTAGTCATTGATATGGGTGTTCATATAGCTGTGTAGACAGATTTTTAATTTGTATCTGAAGTGTTGTCTTTCATCTTTGTTCTTGTGCCTTTCTCTCTGCCAAAAGAAGGATTTATAATGCTGATCTTAACGGCACATCCATTACAATTTTAAGTTTTATAACTCCTGTGTGTTAGGAGTTACTAAATGTATTAAAAGTAGGCAGAAAAGTCTCTCATATCCCCAGGAACCATCTTCACCTCAGTCCTTAGAAAAGCATAGCTGTTTTCCAGCACTGAGAATTTCACAGCTTCTGAATCCAAGGTTGGAAATTATTTTTGTTTATGTGATACATGAATTCACCAGCTTGGACATCGTTTTATCTTTTCCATGTTTGGTGTAGAATGTGCTTTGGATGCCTTTCAGCTATGTTTTCCTTACATTTTTCTAAGCCACCCTTGGAAGTTAGCAGCTTTGCAAATAAGAGGAATGATTCACTTCAGTTTGTATGATGTTGGAAATGTAAGTCATCTGTTGCAGAGCTTACTGAAATTAGTATAGATTCCAGGATCAGCTTTTCCTCTGTGCTCCAGATAGAGGGAGATTAGTGGGACAAGTTCATCTTTTGATTCTGTGGAAACACGGGAAGGAAATCAGACAGACTTTATTGCATTACTTTCAGTGCATTTCATTCTCAGGCTCTTAGAACACAACTGGCACCCTGCTGCTCTCTCTCGCGAGCAACAGTGTAGAAAGGGGTTTTAGACAGAAACCTGAACGCCCTGTTTCTTGGACATGGGGGTCTTCTGACACAGGTAAGAAGAAAAATCTCTTGTGTGTAGTCCTGGCATGGATGCAGTCAGCTCACATGTGCTGTCACACCCCAAGGCCCTGTAGGCTCAGTGCAAGTGTTCCCTGACTTGGAGCTTCCATGTCCCCCCATGATATGCTTTGGCTGGAGGGCTCCTCATGGCTGTGGAGATTTACATCCTGATTTAGTTGTGCAGGAAACCATTAGACCAATATGTTACATAATATCAAGGCACAGAACTTTCTCCAGTTATTTTTATAACTATTTGGTTAAAGCAGGTTCCTCTATTCAGCTCTGAGTTTTTTAAACAATTAGAAAGTGTTTGGTTTGTAGAGGTTTTTTTGTTTTGATTTTTTTTTTTTTTGGGCTTTGTTTTGTTTAGTTTCGTGGAGTTTTGTTTTATGTGGGTTTTTATTTTGGCATGCTATTTTTCTTTCTTGTTTTGGGGAGATATCAGTGGTATTAAGCAGTACTTCTTAGATGCCACTTTGCTTCTTGGCTGAAGATGTAACAAACTCTTTCCTCAAGAAATCAAGAATGGAAGAGATAGCAGTTTATTTTCTGTGTTCCATTTTTATATCCAAATAGCAGAGATGATCTGATAGTCTGATGGTGAGTATTTTTCTTGCTGTTCCCCTGACTTTTCTGACTGGCTGCCTCTTTCCACACATCTGTAGATCTTTATCAAGTGATAGTCAGGTCATTATCTTCAGTCCACAGGAAAAGCCTCCTCAAACATACAGACTTAGTGCTGGGCAGATTTGTCCAGTGCTGTGTTTTAGGGGGAAGTCTTACACTTCAGTTATTATCAGGCTTTTAGAGAGCTTAGCTGCCTGTTAAATGTACTCCAAAAAAAAGGATGTTCATGTGTGCTATATTTTCAGTGAAGCTTCACCCAACCCCTCTTTTAGCAATTCCTTCTGAAAATGCTTTGTTGCTTTATTTGGGAGATAAAACAAGAAGAACGCTTCATGTGATTTATCAGCAAAATACCGATTAATGATTAACCCAATTAGTGATTAATTATTATAGTAATCTAATTATAAAGATTGGATTACTTATTTTTAATTCTGTATCTCGTTTGAAAAAGCCCATGAAGTGCTCTGTGATGTAAAGTCTGTGCTTTTGCCAACACGAATCTCTTATCAGGAGACTCATCTCTTTAGAAGAGGAATTGATACTTGTTCCTGGAACCAAAGCATGGCAAAAAAAAGCTATGTAAATGGGATTTTTGTTAGAGCCAAACTATTTCTTTTCTGGGAGATCAAAACCTGGGGCATGAGAGTATGGAAGGAAGATTCCAGCTAGGAGATGCTTAGACTTTAGAGTAAATAAACTTGAGATTTAAGGAGCCAGTAAGATGAAGTAGCCTGTATTTAAAAATCTCTCTTTTCAGTTTAACTCTGGTATCTTAGAAAATTATCTTTTGAATTCTGGTTTTGCATGTTTTGGCTTAGTTTGGAGACAGATCTTTCTGTGTATGTGTCTGTGTGTGGGTGTATGTATGTGTGTATGTACATGCCTGTATGTGTATATTTAAGGCTTGAAAAATGCTAAGCCTGAATCCAAAAACCACTTGTGTTAATATCTTTTGGCTTTATATCCATCATTATTTGGAATGTGATTAAATCCCATTTGCTTCACTGGGCTCAAAACATGTGTTTAAAGTCAAGCATGTGCTTAAGTGTTTTCCTGAATAAGTAAACTTAAAGTGAGTGAACCCTGTGTGAAAAGGAAACATTTTTTTCCATGTAATTGTTCAACTGGTTCAATACCAAAATCTGAGCTTTGGTTAATATTTTTTTTTTTTTAGTTTAGAAAAAAAAAGGATCACATGGATTGAATTCCTTTTCTATTGCATATTTTTTCCTTAGTTGTAGGATATTATATTACTGTTAGAGCAAGCTACAAAGGAATAAAGAAATATCCTTTACAAAGTAGTAGCATCTAATCATAGGTGTCTAGATTTATTAACTTACATGAATATTAGAGTTTTGTTTCAGAGAGATTATGGTCTACCTTTGATTATGTTTTGGAGAAGCCTCTTGCATTTGTCACTTGTGCAGCCATTTATAAAACATTAAAGCTTATATATATACCAAAATCAATGAAAGAGTGATGTTTTTTGATTTTTTTTAAAGCATTTTTTAAAGGCAATCTGTTTGTATCTCATTACTACTGAGATAAATGGCTGCTTAGGATTAACTTGTTGTTTGTCTGTTGATAATGGTGGCTGTTATTTTTAAAAATTGAAGGCAAATATTTGTAGTATGAAAAATGAAATATTTTCAGCTGTAGGTCAGTAGTAGGACAGTTTTAACTTGCTAACACTTTTGCATTATTTTGGAAATATATTGACTCCTTGTTATGATAATGTAGTTTGCAATGTTAAAAAAAATCTAATATCAGTATTTCATGGTACAGAAATCCACCTTACCTTGTAGGCACCAGGTTCCCAGTGCAGCAGAATGGTAGGATATTCTGAGTAGTGCAGGTTGCCTTGCAGGAGTTAAAAAAATATGATGCTCCTTTTAAGAGTGTCCATATGCTTTCAAATGCGGTTCAAAAGCCTATTATAAATTTTGAGCATGCTAAGAACTGCTGTAATGCTCTCATTTTTACAGTTTTCTTTTAGGTTTGGCGTTTCCCCAATTTGCCTGATAGCTGGCATTCTGACACATATATGTGTTCAAGTGCTTTCAAATCCAATTAATGCACAGAGTGCAAAATGTAACTCCTGTACCTTTCAGTAATTGTGGGAGTTATTCATGGCATCAAATGAACAGAAAAAGGAGACAAGTGTGAGGAGATACTGTGGGTTTTTTTGATGTCTTTCTAGAACATCCACCATATTTCCCTCTGAAACTTTTGGGAACTACTGTAATGGATGCAGTACAAATAGACAGAATGGCATATAATATTTTTAGTAATGTGAAAGAATTTAATTTAAATTTTAAGAGTCTTTACCTAAACCACACTGCTAATTACATGGTTCCTTGAGAAGAAAACAGGAAGAGGATGCTCTTACTCTCCCTGTGGAGGAGGAGCCTACATTTCTTCACTAGAGAGAAAATCCAGATTTGCCTCCTTAGGTGAACTTCAGGCCTTTGGAACCTCTTGCAAAGCTGCCATATGATATATAGCATTTTTGCCATGGTGTACAAGGCATTGGCAGCTATTAAATCCATTACCACCTCTGCTGATTATTTTATATTGCAACTGCTTGTTGCTGTTTTCTATTTATATTCCGCTCATTTCACAGGAGTGCAAGGTTATACCCAGAGCATTCAGCATCTCTGCAAGTCTGTTCTTTGTGGAGATACCAGGCACAGAATTTGATGTTAATCAGAAATGTGCAGATATGAGTTTTTCTGGGGTCTACTGAGTCAGGAGAAAGCCTTCAGTGGAGTTCTATGTATTTTGAATCAGGCTGATGGTTCTGAAATTTCACCCTGAGAAATAGTGATCATGTATTTCGTTTTTTGTGAACATAAAAATTTAAGGAAATTGAGAGTTTTAAAAATAGGGCTCAGTGTAACAATATATATGAAATGTATTAACTCAATTTTTTTATAGTTGTTTGCTATTATATGAATGTAATTTATTGTGCCTGCAGCAACCTGAGGACATGCTGGAAAATTAGATGATTCATTTCAAGTGTTTTATCCTAGTGAGCAAAATTTTAATCAGTCAGTTTTCAAATCCCAGCTCTGTTATTGGCACAGTCTGTAAACTTGGCAAGGTCAGAGAAGGACTCCATTGTAGACACGGCGTAGCATCTCAGCTAAATCATTACTGCATATGTTTTACTTTATCTGCATTACGGGACTTTTAAAGAAATAGAGCTCCAGAAATGTGCTCCTCGGAGGACATATGACAAAGGTAATCTAACAAAATAAATTATGATAAATATAAGATTTACCTTGAGCTATGATTGCTATTTCCTATGCATTTTTTTTTTACAGCCCCATCTTAAAAATCCCAAACTCATAACCAGTAAAAAGAAACTAAAAATTTCATAGCACATGGACCACTGTCCTGGCACTCTCACAAGTTTATGGCTGCATTGTTCATTAAGCACTGTGAATTTTATCATGCAATGACCAGGACCTGTGTTATCAGGTTGCTTTACCTCCAATCTTGCTGTTAGCTTTCATCAGGAACATCCTACTTTTGAGGATGTGGATGTTAATTAAAAAATGTAAAGCAGTCCATTATCCAATAATCAGCTGAGTATGTCAAATGCCTGTTAATGACACTGTAGGAAAAAAAAAATCTAATTGCCTTAATTATTAGGCAATAGAAATAACAAAAATGGTCATAAAGTAAAATTTTCAGAAGTATCTAATGTCCTAATTTTAAAGGGCATAAAGAAGCCTAACATCCATTGAAAGCAAATAGAATTAGGCTCCAATACTCATAGTTGGATTTTGAAAATGTGACATAGACTCCCAAAAAATGTTAAAAAGTTTTAGCCATGGATGACCATGAAAAACACAAGCTCTTCAAGGTGATAGACTGATACATCCCAACATTATACTGAGAGTGGAATCATGAAATGCATTGTACACTGCACTTTTTGAGATACGGTTTCAATATCTTTACAAAGCAAATGTAAATTTTTCCCTGGCTATCAGAAATCATAGTGCATTTCAAATAACCTGCCACATCAAAAAACAGAAACACACTAAGCCAAAATAGTGAATATTACTAGTAAATCATAGAATAAGAGAGTAGAAGCCATACAACGAAAGACTTTTAAAAGGAAGGACGTTTTGCAAAGACTCAGAAATGTTTAGTGGAGCGTTAAATTAGGTAAATGTGTAAGTAAGTTGTTACAGAATTTGAGTGAGAAAGGCACAAGTAAATTAATTCTAAGCAGGAAGGGATATAGCATTACATATATCGTAATTTTTACCCATATTTTATATATAAATATGTGTGCATAAATATAGGTATTGGTAGATGTATATATATATATATATATATATATATATATATATATATATACACACCAATATGAATATATGGAAATTTTAACCACAAAAATCAAATAAGTTAAAAAAAATTTCTTAAGTCATACATATGTCTTGCAGTTCTTTCCAAACAGAAGTTTGTATTAAGGCAGTTAAATCTATTGGTAAATAGAAACGTCTTCAGCTTTGAATATTGTCTCATGGTGTAATGCTTTTCTATTATCTCATTTTCAAAGGTTTTAAGTGACACTGCTATCAAGCCCCCCTTTTGCTTTTGTCTTGCATTACTTATGCAGAACTTGGGGATTTGTCTTAGTGGTGAAGATGGTGGGGCTGGGTTAGTGGTTGGATTTGGTGATCAGAAGGATCTTGACAGGTTGGACAGATGGGTGAAGAACTGTCTGAAATTCAGATTCAGGGTCCTGCATCTGGGGAGGAATAACCTCATGCACCAGGACAGACTGGGGACTGCCCTGCTGGGAAGCAGCTCTGTGGAGAAGGAGCTGGGGCCTCTGGTGGACAACAGGCTGTCCATGAGCCAGCAGTGAGCCCTTGTGCCCAAGAAAGCCAATGGTGTCCTGGGGTGCATCAGGAAGAGCACTGCCAGCAGGTTGAGGGAGGTGATCCTGCCCCTCTGCTCAGCCCTGGTGAGGCACACCTGGAGTGCTGAGCCCAGTTCTGGGCTCCTCAGGACAAGAGTCACATGGAGATCCTGGACCGAGTCCAGCAGGTGACAAGAAAAATGATTAAAGGATTGAAGAACCTCTCTTAGGAGTAAAGGCTGAGGGACCTGGGCCTTTTCAGCCTTGAGAGGAGATAAAGGCCCTGATCAATGTCTGTCAGTGCCTGCAGGGAGGTGTCAGAGGAGGTTTCCAGGCTTTGCTCAGTGGTGCTGAGCAATAGGACAAGAGGCAATGGGCAGGAACGGATGCACAGGAAATTCCACCTGAACATGGGGAAGAATTTCTGTTCTGTGCAATGACCACACACTGGAAGAATGTCCAGAGAGGGTGTGGAGTCTTTTGTTTAAGAACTGTCTGGATGCAATTCTGTGCCATGTGCTCTGGGATGACCCTGCTGGAGCAGGGAGGTTGGACCAGATGGCCCACTGTGGTCCCCTCCAACCTGACCCGTTCTGTGATTCTGTGGTCTGCCTGTCTTCTTAATTAAAAGGCCAAAGGTATATAACAGGTATGCCAATTGGAATAAATTCTGGACTACTTATTCTGACAGGTAATACTTGAATCCTTACATTGGTGAAAATGGAGTGATGCTAAGGAAACTAACATTCCAGTGTAATCACACATTTCAGTGTTCCCAGGAAAATGGAGCATGTTAAGTGTCCATGGGTTCTCAGGTCTTTTCTAGATCTTTCAGGGCAGATATTCGGGAAGTGGAGTGACAACAGAGTTTTTGAAACATGCAGTTTTAGTTAGAATTCAATGTAAGTATTTTTGGAGTAATTTTTAGTAACGGTCATTACCTTGTTGAAAACCAGTCTAAATAATATTTACAGAGATTGAAATAAAAAATGTATGTGTTCCATATCTTATTCTTACTTTCTTGAATGAAAGTAAGAATTGAGCCTTATTAAGATTAATTACCTTATTGAGCCTTTCATTAAAATTTGGGGTTTTTTCTCCCAAATATGTGGTCATTTCTCAGGACTTGTTGCCTTTTTTCTTTTACCTGCTAATTGTAAAATCCCAAATAAATGCCTACGTCTGACTAATAGTGATGCTGCATTTCTTTGAAAGCCCTAATGATGCCACCCTACCAGCAAAACAGCAGCATTACAGTATCATCACACACAGATTGCCCATTTCTAGTCTATTTTTTACCTGTGTCTCTTGCCTTTCTCTAAAATCTTTGCATTTTTAAAGAATTCTTCAGGAGTTGATATATGAGGTTGTAAGAGCTGAAAAAAATTGCTGATCCATTTTAATAAATACTATATTGTCGTGCATTTGCTAGCTAATTTATCCAGTGATTCATCAGTTTAGCTTTCAATATACATAATACCATTAAGATTTAGTAGATCATATATTTGATTCAAAAGATGTATTAGATTTGGTAGGTCCTGACTTCCATTCAACATAAGATGACTTTATCTGTCTCATGAGGATATATGTGATTTCCAAAAGCAATGTATCTGGTTTTGAAAATTCCTGCAGTGGAAAAGGGAAAAAAAAATAATTTATTGCAAGGAATGAAACATTCATTTTAGAAATCTGAATATAGAAGTGACCCACATTTATATTAGAATTTCACAGCAAAGCACTATACTGTGCTTGTCTCACATTTCCCATACTGAAAGGAGTATTTTGATCATGATAACTTCACTGTGTATATTGCTGAAATCTGAACTGAAAAGCACTTTGCTCTGTAGAATAGAAAAATCAATTTAGCATAAGGTGATCTCATTACACTCTATTTATCCAAGATTACAACAATTTAGAAGAAGATTGAGAGTGAAAGTAATTGTTCTTTTATTAATCCAAGTAGCTTTTAAAAAGAAATCTTCTGATTAGGAAACTCTGCTTGACTTCTAACTTGAATCTCCCAGGACTTATTCTGGGAGGTTCTGATTTCAGTGATGTGTTCTGGTGATATCATAAGCAACAGAGCAACGGTGGCCATATCTTGCTGAAGTTACAGAAACAAGATGGAAAACACGTTAACATGTTCTGTTAATGCTTTTCAGTGTTAATTTGCCATAGAAATGCTAATATTTTTAAATGTCCTGCATATATATGCTCTCTTGCCAACTGGCGATTTAAAAGCTGAAGCTTTAGGTAGCCCTTTCACTTTTTAGGGATGTAGATTTCCGGTTTTAGTTTCAAAAATTAGTACAGTGCTTTGAAGATGCAGTGCAATTCCCTGTGCACCAAGGTTCCACTGCTGAAATCCCCTGTGCACCAAAGTTTCACTGCTGACCCTTCTGGATGTTGAGCCCCTGCCTCATAGCCCTTCACATGTGATATTTCCTGCCAAACACAAGAATAAAAATCAGCTGAAGAAGTGCTTGTTATGTTTCCAACTTGCAGCTACAAACTTTAGCTCACTGTGCCTGTGAACATTCAGTTGGATCTGACAATTTTTGATTTAACTCCAGTGAATCAAATAATGCAGCTGCTGAAGCAGGGTCACGCAGTCTCTACAGACTTTTGTTCACTTAACATTTTTATCTTAAAAACCCTCCTCAAACTGCCTTGTAGACTCTCACACAAAATCCAGACATTAAGGTAAAGAATGGCAAAGAAGGCAGAAGCCCTTATGTAGTAATTTAAACAAATATTTCATTACCTCGTGGGAAGAATGGTGGACAAAGGGTCTGAAAGTAACAGAGTTGCTGACTTATGGGTATAAATAAATAAGAATGCAAGGATCTCTGAAATGTAGCAAACCCGTGGTTTCTATGTCCTAAGTGCCAACTTCTCCTTGGACTGTGACCTGTCCTTGCAATCTGACTCTTTGCAGGAACAGCTCTGTCCAGCTGTACCCCAGCCTGCAGGTACATAACCTTTTAGGAAGCAGAACTTGCACTTTTAGTGAATTCAGGTGCTCTAACTCTGCAGCCTTTGTCATGCATTTTGTTGTTGGCAAAGAGAAAAGTTATGGCAAACTAAGCTCTTGTATGATGCCAGCAGAGTGAGATGCATATTTGGTGGTTTAGTAAGTGAGATGTAGAATAAATGGAGAGAAGATTTACAAGGATGGGTAAAATGGAGTATTTGTTTAAAGGTACCTTTTTGTTTATTTGGAGACCTCAGACTGAAAAATGGGCTGCTGCCTTGCAAAGAGATGTACAATTTTTTACATAAGGCATCAGTGCTAGATAAGATAAGGGTGTATAAGGCCATGTCCCTGTTGTCTAAGGCTGTACAGAAGATCAGTGACCATGGCTAATAGAGATGCTGTGCTTTTTAATGCTTTTTTTGCTGTCAGAGTAGTAATTTGGTCATATTTTAGACCATAGAAATTCCACTGGTCATAGTCAACTGGGCTATCAGTGAGTGAGGCCAGCCCTCAGGTATAGCACAGAGCCTGAAAAGATGTTCTGAGAAAAGAAATCTTATTATATTTGAATTAATGCTTAGATCTTCAAATTTAAATGGCATTTGGCTTTGAGATGTTGAATTGGAAAGTCCTCATAAGTTAAATTGTTTCTGAGTAATTCTAAATTAAAAGTTCACCGTGGTTAAAGATGCAACAGATCAACAGGAAAACAAATATTTTTAGTTTTTTCTCTCTTTCCTTTCCAAAACTAACTGGAAAACTTTGTGTCTTTCAGTATTCCACTCTCCCAGTAAAGAGAGGTACCATTGCTGATGTCTTAGTCCTCTTTTCTTGTAGTTATTAAGGAGTTTTTGGGTGGGGTTTTTTTTTCGTTTCTTTTGGGTTTTTTGTTTATTTCCTTGTTTGTTTTGTTTTTGGTGTTTGTTTTTATTACAAGGTGTGGGGGAAAATGAAGAATTGAGCTACTAGAAGAGAGGAGTTTATGATGCTTGAGAGTATGCCTCAGAACTATGTCTTTAGATAGTTTTGTCTAGAGGGTCTGCTGAGGGAACAATGCAGGTTTCTTCACAATGAGTCTACAGCTATTGTGGCTTCCTAGACACATTTTGGTTCCCAGAGAACTGATAATAAAAGTAAATGCAATTTTCCATATCGTATGGTAGAGCAGCATGAGTGGTCTTTCTTTAAAATGGCTACTAAAGGCATCTGATTGACCGAAACCAGATAGATTCCTTTACACAGTGTTTGAGAATTAGATTTTAACATGCCTACTTGTCCCTGGCAGTGAATGATTAACAATTTCTACTTCCTTAGCAACATGCCTAGTAAGTCTCCAGCTTGGAGACCTAAAGTAGATAAATGACTCGTGGGGGATTTCTCTATTAGTATGGTATGCTAGCCTAACTTCTGATACTGTTCTTGGAGTTGTGGAAGTAATATTGCTTTAAATATTTGTTGAACTGCTCTGTTAATCTCAAATTCATACTTCTTACAACTTTAATTTGTTAGAATATTTAGATAACCAGAAGTGTTGGCTTAAAAAAATGGTGCAAAACTGCAGTACCTCAATATTGGAGTTTTGAAAGGAAGATATTCTGCACCTCAGAATATTGAAAGCCCCAGTGTCACAAGACTCTGAGAGTGCATGTTGTTTCTGAACAATGTAAATTTGGCTTTTCCATGTTATGTCTTGAACTTGGTGGTTTTTTATGAAGAACTTCTCTGCATGTCCCTATGGCATAGATAACAACCATTTATGCACTGTCAAATAGAAACAGCTGTACACATCTGGCAATAGAGATGATTTTTACCACCTTTTAGGAAAGCTTCAGAAGTTCTGTTTTGAAAGGTTAGACCACAGATGCCCAGAGCTGCTACTAAAATCTCTCAGACACTTTTTATTTTTTTTCTTCAGAGTACCTTTTCTTTGCCTTTTACTCCATTTGTCAGCCACATCTATTGTATTTCATACTGTATTTCTCTCATGCTGGGCATTTCCTAGTTATATGTCTTGATGCTAACACCATTCCATCTCAGATATGCCTCTGGTGTGGTACCTATTCTGTTGTGAGGTTTTTCTGTAGTACTGTTTTTATCCTATATTTTTTGCCATAGATACATTTTTCTTTAGACTGACATGATGCTTTTCCTTCTCCAGCAGCTTCAGATATTTGCAGCTGACCCTATAGATTCCTCTTTTTTTCTTAGCCTTTAACATTTGCAGTTATAAGTCAAGCTGATATTTTTATTTCCCAAGGGACTGTAGAGCTAATACCATTTTGGGATTGATCTGCAACTTTGCAGAATGTAGTATTGCTGTGATGTCATTGCTGTACTTTCCTGCAATGGCCACAGAGTCTTCTTGCCTCTGCTTTTAATTAAAAACAAAAAACAAACCAACCATCTTACTCCCTCTCCCCTCAAAACAAACCAAAAACCTGAGCAGTTTTCTTGGAAGAACCCTTAAGAGAAACCTGACACCTCTTAGTTTAAAATATGAGTTGTTTAAATATACTAGATAAGCAAAGCTTTATGAAAACATTAATAAGCTGATTTTATGGATATTAAGGAAAGCAAAAGAAGTCAGGAGGTCTGTGGGTGATGTTCAGCATATTGGTAACATTATAACAGCCATAGAATGATTTGCAATAGCTCCAGGGGCTGTGTGGTGTCCACAACACCCTTCTGTAGATGATGAAAACAAGACAGAGTATCTTAGTTAGAAGGCTCAAGCACTGAACTTGTCTGCCTTATGAACAGTCAGGGGCTCCCCCTTCCCTGACCCTCTTTTCAGGGGGTTGATTGGCCAAATTCCAGGCTCTTTGCCTTAAAAACTATAGCTATAGCATCCTGCATATGCTTGCACAACCTCTAGCAGAGCTGCTCCACAGATTCCCATAACAACCCATGACAGTGTTCCCTATCTATTATACTGCTTTTCCTCATAGTTAACCTATACCTGCCCTGCCGCAAAGGTAGTGGGTTATTTCTTGCTTTGTTGTTGATAGACCATACCTTTAACAGATAATTGTATACAAAAGCTCTTTATTTTTGCCCCTTCAATTGTTTTATTAGTTACCCGTGTGAAATTAAGGTATCTTTGTATGTGTGTGAATAAAAGAGATTTTTCTGTGAACAGCAATGCAGAGAGAGAAAAAGGGGGATAGAATGAGAGTGTCCCCAAATTTTGCTTTGCTTTCGTCCTACATATTGTATACCTTCCCACCAGCTAATAACATACGGTGAGAAGCAATACCTTTAATGACGCCACTCCAAGGTTATCCCTTGCTATTTAATAACTGGTAGGAATGCACGAGGGAGAGCAGATAGAGTAAGTCTAACCTGGGTAAAAATAATAGTTTGGAGGTAAAAACATTGTGGTCAATTTACAAAGAATTGCAGGTTCATTTCTTGGAGACATCCCAGAATAGTAAGGCCCAGCTTACTGCATCTGCTCTAACAAAATCCTCCTTCGGCTAAACACTGCTCCTTCAATATTTTCATTTTCAAGAATCAGATCAGGAGCTCCGGGATCATTTTGATGAAGAAGTCATCTTTTCAATGATTGGAATTAAGAAGTTTCTCACAGAGTCTCCTGCTGCTCAAGCAGTCATTGCTTCTGTAACGAGAGGTTACCCTGCAGCGATGGTATCAAACTTTCCTGCTTCCCACGGTGCACTCAGAGGTCAGCTGCAATGAGAATACAGATGTCTGTTTGACAGAGTAAAAGGGAAACTGCAATCTTATAAATCATCATGAAAGAGGTAAAAATTGATGTCTTAAGAAAATGCCGTTCCTTTTTTGTTCAGATAGGAGGATAAGTGAACAGGTTATATTTTTGGACATCCTTGAGAAAAGAGAGAGGTAAAGGTTCTGCTGAATTTAGTCACAGACAGTAGTGCTGCTTTTGGCTGGAATTGCCACAATGTTAAGGCTGAAGAGGAACTTCATGCATTCACATTTTAAAAAATTATATTCACCTGTGCTGTAATTCTGAGATGACTATAGATAAAAATAATCTATGAAGACTTAAATTCAGGGTCACTTATATCAACCAAAGCCTTATTTTCAAATATGGTAAATACATATTCAGGAAAAAAATGGTTGTGCCATACATCTAAATAATTTGATAATTTTTATCTTGGCTCCTTTGCTTCCCTCCAATTTGCTTCCTACCAGCTATTTATCATGGAACCTGCTGTCACAAAAAAATATTGCATTTTATATTTTGCATAATTACAAATTTCTTCTCTGTATATATTTTCTTTCCCTGCAGAAATTATCTACATTGTTATTATTATTTTATTGCTATAAATATTACCATGTACCTGACAAAATAAAATCAGCATAATCTAAAGTAAATTACTACAGATTAATATTTCATACTGTTCTCTGTAACAGACAATGTTTTAAAGATACAAAAAGAATTTATTTGGAAGTATCACACAGAATACTTCAGGCTAATAATAAACAATATTTAAACCTTTACAAATGAAGCTGATGCTGAAAACCTAACAAATTAAAAGTACTTCTAGGTGATTAGTCACTGTGTGTACAGTACTTTAAGAGGAAATGCTCTATCCTTGGTTTATTATGAGTGTCCATGGAATTGTTAGATGCAGTCTGAAGAAATATGTAAACATATGAATGTTCATGTTAGTTTCTGATGTCCCTCTTACGCTTCTGAGTCTTTCTTCCTCACACTGCTCTCATAAAACGTATTTTCAAGACAGCTGGGTCACCTACCCTTCTCCAGCAGGTGAGGATTCATTTAGTACATTCGTTTAGGTCTGTCTCTATACGCTGCTGTTTCTCTCTGCTGCAATTTCTCTTTTCTGTTGCAGAGAGATTTAGGAATGCCTCTATTTTTCACAGCTTCAGTGAATTCAAAACTGGAAAAATAATGGAGACTGGCTTCCTGCATAACATGTCTGAGGAACTCTTGCATGATTCTGTCACTTTTGAAATGCATTTTTTAGATAATCATCAAACCTTGATTTAAAGATTCCAGATTATGGAAAATCTAACATGTGAATTTTATCTTGCAAGAGGTAACCAAGTGCACTTGATTTTAATTCTACATGTTGGGCTTTGCCATCTGATTAAAAAGACAGTTTCTATTTGAAATCTTCTCATGTAGGCTCACACAGACTGTGACTTGTTGCACCAAACTTCTCCTGATATTTCAAATTTTCTCTCTTACTGTATGTAAGGAAGTGAGAAGTTGACAGTTGGCACACGAGGTTTACAGAAT
Source organism: Picathartes gymnocephalus (assembly GCA_013390045.1). Lineage (NCBI taxonomy): Eukaryota > Metazoa > Chordata > Aves > Passeriformes > Picathartidae > Picathartes > Picathartes gymnocephalus. The sequence goes on along the minus strand of WEKY01000102.1, from coordinate 6,525 downwards.
CTTTGTTTTTTGGGAGTAACACGGCAAGTGTTGTTGGTTTGCAAGCAAAGCCATTCAATTTTTATTGAAAATTGATATTGGCTATATTTGGTACGGTGGTTCTAAAGGAATCATCCTTTCAACTTTTTCCATACTTTTCTTTATTTCCAATGTTGTGGTTTAAAAAAAAAAGCAACAGACCCCAAACCCCACACCTCCAACTTCTTATCACCCCATTTAATGTCTCCACATATAGTTTCATCCTCTATTCAGATCTGATTTTATCTTAATCCTTCTTTAACTGGCTGCTCCATATTCCTTTATCCCTCCTTTATGAAGAAGTGGTGAAAGAAAATATATTCTTCATATAGGTTTCAGCTGGTGATTAAGCTTGTGTCTTTCCTATCTGGTCTGAACACCATTGGTGATAAGGCAACATTTTCGCCTTAACTCTGGTGTTGGCTGTTTTCCTGATTTCTTGGAAATTAACACTTCCAATCTCTCATTCTAACAGCAAAGATATCCTTCACATTGATATTCACAGGAAGCAAGGGAAAACACCTTCTACAGCAACAGAACGGAACTATTTAAGAGTTTATGTTGCCATCTATCTGTATGAATTCTATATACATAACATGCACAAGTTCCTCTAAACAGCTGTGACTTTCACATTATCTCCTTCCATACTCTCTGCTGGTTTACTCTGAGCTTCTTTCAGCATGAACAAGTACTTTTCTATCATCCTCTTGATTAAACTAAGAGTATTGATCTTATCTGGCTTTAAGGTGTCAAAATATGCTTTGACTGTTAAATATTTTCAGTTTCTTCATATGCCTGTACGAATTCAAACCCCAGAATAAAAACACTATTCTAGCATTGGTGACATGAGTTTTTGAATTTGGAAGTAATGAAAAGAAGAAAAGAGCTTCTTTTCAATATCCCTTTACTTTCCCGAGGATCAAATTAATTCATTTAGCGACAGTGTTGCACTGGGAGTTCACAGAGAGTTCCTTACCCTCCACAGTTTCAGAATCAATTTTTTTTCATTGTTCAATCCTATAAATATGACCTGCATTCCATGTGCCTAGATTTATGTCTTTGCATTTTTCCTCATTAAAATTTATCTTGTTCAAATGGAGCCACCTAGCCAATTGAAACAGATAATTCCATAGAACATTTGAATTATTACTTGCCACTCCACCAATTTTTGCATGCTCTTCAAGTTTTACCAGCAATCACTTTGTATTTTCTTCCAGATCATTGAAAACAATACTTGAGATTGGAAACAATAATTTAGATGTTGGCTATTACATATTCAAAACACTAGTTAATTAAAGAGGCATTCCTATAGACTCCTATATAGCTGAAGAGGAATGTAGAACGTATTTATAACAATTATAGATAATAACAAATTTATAATTTAAAAAATGTATAACTAAAAAAAATTTAAATTATCATTTAATAATAAACCTTAATTACTTGAATACCATTTTAGCCCATTGTGTTTATTACAATTCATATTTTTAAAATATGTACTTAATGCTTCTCACTCAGCAATCAGCAAGAATGTGGTAGCTCAGAATGTGGAAATAAGCCAAATGCTTTATGCTCATGTAAGTACAGTATATTAACCAATTTTCTTCTCTCAAGCTTACAGCCAGTGCTCAAGGTACAATCCTCCATTTCCATAAAATCAATTAAACTTTTGGGAAAGATAAGAAAGCCACATTTCACAATTCTTTTTTCTAATAGTAGGATATAAGCTGAAAAAATATTATTTAAATTTTAAAGCAGCAGTTTATTCTAAGCTTGCGGAAGATTAGTGCATTATAAAGTCCCCGCTGGACTGTGAGCAATGAAATTAGAAATTAGCAAATGATGTCAGGCGTTCTGGTAGTGGAAGTAGTGGCACCTCTGCCTCCTTGTTGGTCTGTCCCTAATGAAGCAGCTGTAAAACAGACTGAGCTGATCTAAGACAGAGCTGACCTAAGGACAGAGCTGCTGCAGTCCCTTGTCCCTCACACTGCCCAGAGCTCTGTGCTTTGTGTCAGTGTCCACCTGTGGAATGCAGGCCTGGGGCATTAAAGCAGCTCAAAACTCTGATGATGATGATGATGATGAGGCAGGACCCTGGACAGCTGAGCTGTGCAGTGGGAAAGTGTGGTCTGAGCTGAGGAAGGTCAGCATCAAATGCAAATTTGATTTAGCAGCCTGTGCAACCTGTTTTAGTCTGTTGTGACTCTCCATTCTGTAAACTGAGTCACATGATTTTTCAGTTCTTTGACTGGCAGGGTCTTAGAAAGTATTTGGGTTTGTCTAGCTCCGTTTCCTGCTGGAGTCAATGGGATTTACCTTCCTGCTAATGATGGGAGAGGAAGGAGTTATTTACTCAGCTGCAACATTTCATTATGGAGTTTGTGCTCACAAAATTGTTCAAATGCATAAGTAGCTCTAAGGAGAAGAGATAAATCATTGTTTATCATTGTGATAAATCATTGTATTGGACATTAATTTTGTCGTGCAGGTACCATCGTGGTGATAATTTTTTTTTGTAATCAACAAAACTAAGTGAGTAAACATAGAAATTATGCAGAAAAGTGTGATGTAGCAGGCATTTACAAAGGGAAGTGACATGCATTCACGGACATTTTCTGCAGGTAGATGATTAGAAATTAAACACATGTTGTTGTTTTCCATAGAAACCTAAAAAGAGTGGTTCAATCAGATTAAATAATGGATAGATGCTATGGGCCACATAATTACCTACACAATAACTGAAGCTGCAGGCAAGTTTCCCTTCAGTAATTTCCACTGCTCCATCTCTTTAGAAATCTAAATTCATTGGCTCTGCAAACAGAAGTACTTAATTCATTTCTGTAACTACATCTTGAGTCACTTCTAATCAGCTTTCAGTCTCAACATTTTCCTGAAACTCCTCTCAGCCAGCCAAATCTTGGAATTACTTGGAATGTCTTCCACTCTTTTCCTCTCCTTTATTCCACAGCTACTTTCAACCCAGTCTTTCCTTTTCAAATACTACCCCTTGCAGAGTTTCTGTCCACCCCGCTGCTCAATTCTACAGCATCTCTTTCAGTACGTAGCTTTTCACAACGAGTTCCTGGAGCTTTCTCTCTGTTACCCCTGTACTGGATCCATGACCATTTTATACTGGTGACATATTTCTGACCCATCTCCTGCAACTACCCGTCTTGGTCTCTTCACCCATTTTGGTAGGACTCCTGTCTCCAGCTTTACTGACCCCGGACTGTGCATCTCTCCAGATCATTTATATTTCCTATCATATCCTTTCAGTCCTTATATTGTCTCTTTCCTTCTTGCTAAATTAAATTGTTTCTGTTCATTATATCTGAGTTTCTCCCAAAGCTCTGCTTTTGCCCTGTGTACCTTTACCTCAGCTAAACCACTGGTGCTTTCAAAGCCTCTCTAATGACAACAAATGTGATGAGTGCTACTTTTGTGCCTCTCTTATGCCTGACAAGGTCATACCCTTCTTGAGACAAGCTACATAGGAAACTTCTCCCTCTTGAACATGCCTTCTAGAGCTGGTGTCAAACAAAATGTCTCCCATAATTAATTAATTAATTCGTAATGTTCAGGGGAAGTGCAGTTGAGGATGGCTGCATTTTCTTCCTTTTCCCTCCTATTTCATGTTGCCTATCTTTGATTGTGGGTGCTTTGAATTTGGGATTGAACCTCTACACAAGTCTGGAGAGTGCATAGCTCAGTATGGAGATAATGCTTTTAGAAAAGGTACTCTTGACTTATGAAGAAAAAACTCCACCACATTATTTAAATACTTAAAGTACTACTACTTGCTGTGTTTAGCACATACAGCCAAATAACTTCTACCTCCTTCTCCAGAGAGCAGTGTTATGGCAATTTTTATTAAAATTCTTGAAAACTCACATGATTCTCCTGATTTATGTGATTTTGATTTGGCATCAGTAAGCCAGAAAAGCTCTTGATGTGTAAATATCACCCAGCACCTGCAAATTACTAAACAGAAGACAACATTGTTTCTGACCATTGAGGATTTTCTGCTGGGCCCCAAAGAAGGGATAAAGGAAGGAATGTGGCCCCTTCAAAGGAATGAAGTCAACAGAATGAAAACTCTCTCTTATTGCACCTGAACAGAGTGTTGGTGGGAGAGGAAGTCACAAGCTTCAAGGAGCCTATAACAAACTCTGATTAAGTACAAATCTCTTGAGGGAAGTCTCAGATGAGCTTAGTTGTAAAAAATCTTTAGGATTTTCTCTCCCACTTAAGAGTAACTGAGGCCTTGTAAATGCACCCCTCTTTTGTGCCTGCAGCAAAACCAGGCTCAGTGTTTAGATGGATGAAGGACTCTCTAAAATAGTGTACTGTAACTCACCTCTGGTGAACTACCTATAGATAATGTCTATAAAATAATTGTCGATTCAACTTTTATTCATTAAAGCTCCAGTAATTTTCCATTTATGAGCATTACAAAATGCACCAATACAGTGATCCTTGTTAGAACAGGGACCTACTCCATATATTCTCTAGATAA
>WEKY01000101.1:14060-26680 GCA_013390045.1 Picathartes gymnocephalus | reverse complement strand
CTTTGGCTTTACTGAAGGAGCTCCGCCTTTACTCGAAGAAGAGGTGGCAGAGACAGGGTGTTCTCCAGCCGCAAGAGGAACGCTTCAAGACCTGGTCGTTAAATGCTCCATTGTAATGCCACGGTTGTGTTCGACGGGGCGTTTTGTCCCGGATTCACAGGGCGGCTGTGCCCTCTGAGTACTGCACGTTTTGGAACGTATAGTAAACACACCTGGAAGCGACTTATGGAGAGGAAAGGACAGGAACTACAGCTTCGTCTCTCAAGCAGATAAAGCTGCAGCGGCTGCTGCGTTTTGCAGGCTGGGGTGCAGGCGTCAGAAAGTGCCTTCCCAGGCCTCAGTGTCGCACGCTTTCTCCAGGGCGGTCACTGAGGAGCTGGAACGTGAACACTGATTCCACACACACTCCCCCGAAAAAAAACCGATTTCGCACGGAGTAGTTATGTGTCCTAAAAAGACCCCAGAAAAATTTTTCCGAAGAGCCTCGCTCTAGACAGTGCTGTGCAGTGACGCATACATGAGGGATAGGCTTATAGATTGAGAGTTTTTTTTTTCCTTCTCTGTGTCTGTCATACGTAGATTTGCCTTCAAGCAGTTTGTATTCCTGATGAGCTGCAGTTTAAACCTGCATACAAAATAGATGTGGTTATGTCATTTTTGATGCCTGTATACCAAATCTATAGTCTCAAAACATACACTCAGCAATTAATACTCTAATGATAGTAGCTAAATTACCTATACTTACAGGTTTGGTTGTAAATTCTCTTTGCTGCCTACAGATCTCTGGCTAAGGCCTGCAGCTACTGAGCACCTTGAGACCTTGACGGGACATGCCACTGAAGTTTTACCATTGAGGTTTTCCCTTGCTTAAGTGACTTTCAAGGACTGATCCAGTGAAACAGTGGTGATGATACTGATGATGAAGGTCGTAATGGGATCTATCTTCTACCACTGCCTAGGACTCAGCTGCAAGAGGCACACAGTGGAAATTCCACCTTTTACTGGAGTTTGTAACCAAAATCTGCTCCCCTATGGTGAGTGCTATGACTGCTAGCATCTTTGTCACAACAGATTCTTCATCCTTTTGAAGAAAGATTTTTACTAAAATGGCAAATGCTGAATGGGCCAAAATATGTCCGTCCTTCTCACCTTCTGTTTTCATACCACCAAAAATATCTACATGTTACATGTTGCAATACTCAACCTCCAGCCTACTTGCATGTGTAGTTTCTGCTGTAATTTTCATATTTACCAAGGTCATAATCAGATTTCCATAAGGATTTAGACCTCTAAATATTGTTTAAAGATTTCCTGATAAAACACCTGGCTAATTATGAAAATACTGTTTCTCATGTGTCTAAATCTTCCAGCACCAAAAATGCTTTAAAAAAATCAATCATGAGCACCCCTCACTAGACAGAGGAGCACTTCCAACTCCTCTGAAATAGAGGACGTTCACCATATGCCTTGACCAAGTCTTGACATTCAGAAGTATGGCTGCCAGATCTACAAATGTTTAAGTGGCTGTCGCCGAGAGTGTGAAAGCTGCACAAGAATAGAATAGAACCGTTCACTCTGTAGAGTTGCCAGCATCTGTGGAAACCTGATGGGTGTGCACAGTGGATATTACCGTCAAATCTACAAAGTGAAGGATAAGTCAGGTTAGTGAAGTCCAGTTATAAAATAAACAGTATATCAGAGGAAATTTAATTCTGAAAGTAACAGCAGGATTCATTGTTCCCTGTTGCCCTGCGTGAGTTTGGCATCAGGTACAGAGCCCCAAACATAAAGCTATTCAACACCTTAGAAGGCAAAAGCCTACAGCTTTTTGGTCAAAGCAGTCTCTTGGTCTTCTTGCACCAGTTTACCAGTAGTGTTCATTGAAGCTTCACCAGCTTCACCAAGCTCTTGCTTGCCATTGATCTTAAGTGAATTTGTGTAGCTAAAAGTAAGGCAGAGCTTGGTTTGCAAAGCTTTAGCAAGACATATATATCCATATATTTAACTCTTTATGTAACTAATCACTGTCTATTTTTGTACAGTTTTGCAGCATTCTGGCAAGTTCCATGAGACCCAGAAGTTTAAGAGAAAGTATGCTATAACTTCCCACTTTTAAATTATGTGAATTAAGATCAGAATTCCATTGTCATTCTATTTTCCTATCTTTTGTCACTACTGACACAGCTTTGATGGATCTTTAAATATGGGCTGTTTTGTATTTAAGATTTCTTGCTTTTTCCTTCTTTTATGAAAAATCTTTTGTGCTAGGTTATATAACCTGTGCGGTTATCTAGGAAGTGGAGAAGCTAGATCTTAAATGTTTTACACATATTGCTAAAGATTTCTCATAAGTGAATCCACTTCAAGATATATTTAGGTAGTTTTGTATGCACAGTAAGTGTGCTGAGTTTTGACTGGTGTAGAAAACCCTTATAAAATATCTCAGAGGAGCCAGAGGTTGCAAAACATCGCATCCATTCTTTTGTCAAGAAAGGCAACTGGTTGTTTCAGTCCTAATAGTTCAGAACTAGCCTGCTTTTGTTTATATTCAAAATTTAGAGTATGTAGTGAACAGAAAAATGTGTGCTTATATATGTAATTTATTGAATAAGTGATAAAAACACTCTTTTCCACCTAAGATTTTCTAACCCACTTTCAGACTCCTGTGATTCTTTTTTTGTTCATTTGTTTGGTTTTGTTTTGGTGGTTTTGTTCTTGTTGTTGTGTGGTTTCATTTTTGGGGGGTATTTTTGGGGGGTTTGGGCAGATTTTTTGGTTTTTTCTTTTGGTTGGTTGGTTTGGATTTTTGGGGTTTCTTTAAATTTGTTTGTTTGTTTGTTTTTTATGGTCATGTCATAACCTTAGTACGGATTTTTTCAGCACTAAAGGACCTTTAAGGAAGGATCCAATCCTGAGGCTGTTTTATATGTAAACCCACATATTCCCTGTCTGGAATGACTATAGCTGAAGACCAAGACAGTTGTGCCTAGCACTGCAACTTATTACAGTTTATTTTGGGACCAAGTTACAAGGTCACCATACTTTGTCAGCTGTATACTCACACACACGCAGGCACACAGAGTCACAAAAATAAAGTGTTAAACTGATAATCAGTTCAGAATGCCCCAGAGTAAATCTTATATCTCTACACACATTTAAGTCCACTGTGTAACAAGTGCTCTTCTTAGCTTTCAGAAAGATAAACTCAGTGAGGTTGTTAGTTGAATTGAAACTAAGTTCTCTCTGCTTAAAAATTTTAATTATGGTATTAAGTCAGGTTTTACTGGTAGAAGAATGTAACAGCATGACACACAGTTTACGAACTGGTGTTTTACAAGTGCTATGGAGTGACCCTGTCTCAGCAAGTTTTTAAAACACGCCCTACCTACAATTAGTCATTAGTGACCTTAGGGATATGTTGTTGCTGGTAAGCACATTAAGGGAATTTATGATACTATGTATAATGCAATTATTTATATGCCAATTTATATGTAGCTCCCTTGCAAAACAAGAATTTTGCATGTTCGAAACTATTTTTCATTGAAGTCTTTACTTTTTTCTTTTACATTGCCAAAGTCACACTTTTCGTTCTTTTATAGGCATTGGTGGTTTCGATTTATGATCTGACTTTATTTCTGCTTGATTCACTACATGCAGAATGCTTGCAATGACACAGTTCTGCTTACAAGAACTCCACTTGGGATGTGGCAGGAAAACCTGTGTTAAAGTACAATGACACTCCTTTCTGTGGGAAGAGTACTAGTTTAGTTGTCCTGTACTGGAAAGCTAGATTTCCATGGTGCAAAATGGCTCAGGCAGGTATTTGAAATTAAAGTTATTTTTTCCTAGTCAGTCCTTCTTTCTGCATTAAAATCTGTGAACCAGCAGTAACAAATATTTTTATCCATGGCAAAACCACAACAAATTCTTTGGGAGGAAAGCATTAACTCTCTTAGAGAAGACTCATAAAATCCTATGCCACCATTAAGTTGTGTTTAAGCCCCTTTTTATCATGTTCGATATGTGAGTGCTACCTAGTCAAGTGACTTAAGTCCTGAGGCCCACCTGCAACATTTGCTAAATGCATATAGCTATAAGGCTGTTTATTCCACATTTTGTGGTAATACTCTTAGTTGCAATAAACATGAAATGAACGCAATAAGTCTTGACAAAACTGGACCTGAACAGAGCATTTTCTTAGTTGTACCTTATAGTCAGATTGCTTCTCTATCACAAGTTATATCCCTGATAAGATTACAGTCTTTCTTACTGCATTGATTCATAGGAAGCACCTTAGTCTCAGTAACTTGAAATCTACCATTTCACTTGCAACATCAGTTACAAAATTTTCTTAGTTTCCAGAAAACTAATCAGGTGGTTTCATAAGAAAATATATGTCTAAGTACTAAAATCCAGAGTTATAACAAGGAAGAAGTCAAGTACTCACACAACACAGCCTCCCTTGCATTGACCCCCAGTATAAGAACAAGGATTTCCTTTTCAGAAGTGATAACTGTAGTAGAACACATGGCTTACCATTCCAGCTCTCCTTTCAATCTCTCTAACCAGGTTTCAGTGCTTACTGCAATGTTAGGAGTTTGCTAACTATATTAGAAGATGAGGTGAATGGATTCAGCATTCCTTCTTGCAAGTCAAGATGCAGTCTGTGACCTTGAAGGTAAAGAAAGTTTTCTCAGCCCTGGCAATACCATTAACAAATGTCACTATTTAGTCTCTGGCACATATTAATTACTAAATAAATCCAATTCTTTAACTCTTTAACTCGTGTTTTCTTAGGCGCAATAAATACTATTCCACATTTTTCAAAACTTTAGCTTTACAGAAGTAAATACTGAGTTGAAAAGGGGATTTTTGTCATATAATTTTGATGAAAGAAAAACCACGAGTTTGGAACTTAACATTTTTGAATTATTTCTATTTTGACATGCAAGAAAACCATACAAATCAATTTAATTCGTGTCCTGGTTTGAAGGACAGGTCTCTGCTAGGGAAGGCAGGAGCCTCCCTTGGAATGGAGAATGTGAACCCCTCCCCTCCGAATTATTGTAATTTTGAAATTAAGGGGGTCTCAGGCAAAGATATGGGAGTAGGAATAACAGTTCTTTACTAGGATTTATAATAAAACAAACAAACAACAACTCTTATGGCACTAACAACAAACAGAACCAAGGACCCGGTCCCGACCCCCTGGCCTGAGGGCACTTTCCCCCCTCGGTGCAGTGATGGTCACAGCTGGCAGGGAGCACGTGCTATGGTGGTTCAGTCAGCAGGGGAAAACAAAACAGAAGTGCGGCTTTGCTTCACAAACCTCCTTGGAGCAGTCGATTCCAGTGCCCCAGCAGGATTCTTGGAAAGCAGCAAACTGGGACGGCAGGACGTCTCGGCAGGCGGGGGAGCGGGGCTGCAGCGCAGTGAAACCCAGAGCAGTGCCGAAGGAGCGGTGGGGGCGGGGGGCAGCAGCCGCCCGGCTCCTAGCCCAGCGAGGAGAGGCGAGCTCAGGGATTCCGGGCACCCGAGCAGATGGCAACAGGTTCAGTGGCTGCTCTCACAAGCAGAGGCTCACCCAAGAGGCAGAAGAAAACAGCTCCAAGCCAGAGCTCCAGCAGCAGCAGCGAAAACTTCTCTCCAGCAGAGCAGCCCCTTCCCATGTCGTCCTCCCAAACCCCAGTCCCGCTCAGCCTCTGCCCTCGCCTTTTACCAGTCCCCAATTCTTGAGATATTCCTCCACCCCCCTTCGAGAGAAAACTCCCCGACAGAACAGTAAATATAGATAGCCCTCTCCTTAGGCTTAGATATATCCTTTGTTCTTCTTAAGTACTCAGTGATAACAGCCATTTAGCAACTGAATGGAAAAAAATTCTATACTGTTAAAAGGAAACAAAAGGAAAGACAACCCAACCCCCAACAATTCTACAAGTTCAAAGTGTTTTAAGTAGTATGAGGAAAGAGTACTTCATACTGAAGGGTAAGAGACCAAAAGAAAGAAAAATAATTTTAAATGGATGTAGTATGTCTTTAGTCTAATGTTCATTATAGTGGCTCTATTAACATGAACTTTGGCAAAACTAAGTAAACTGGGCAGCACAAAAATATTATTTAAACCCCAAAAATTATTTTTAATGAATTTTCAGGGTGTAAATAAGATTTTGTATTTCTCCTTTTCTCATCTTATACTGCAGATTTCCTAGTCACTCTGAAAAAGTGAAGACGCCATTTCTCTTTTATTTAAACTATATATTGAAATTGAATTGCATGCTGTCATTGTACTGCAGATTCTGCCAGCACAGGAATCAGAACTTTAGATCTATGTATGGTGAAGCAGCTTTATTTCATTCAAACCTTCCTTAGGAGCATCATGCAGAAGTAAGATGTACACACCTCTTACAGTAGCTATGGAATTACTATATGATGAAGATAAATGTGTTTAGCAGAGACTGAATTCAGCAAATAGCTGCCGTATATATATTTTTTCTTCTAAACCCATGGAAATCACTAATTCTATGGCAGTGTGTTTTTATCTGATGAACAACAAGGATTATTTTCTAAACATACTTTTGCTTCCTAAGGAATGTAAAGAAATATTCCTCTCCAGTTAGTATTCAGAATAGAAATAGTGGAGATGATGTGCTTCAAGTAACTTTATTAGTTGAAAGATAAGTTTCCTGTCTTACAGTGCAGGCTGTTTTGAATTTTTAGTGTATTTCAGCATTGAAACTTTTGACCAGTATGTGGATTTTGAGAAGCACTGAGTGCATTCTGCTTACTTTTCTCTGTTTAATGAATTAATCTAGAGTGACCCTGTATGGACAGGGTCATATTCATGACCTGGACATGGACATATCCATGGAGTCATTTCTTCAGAAAATGGTCAACATTAGGCTTTTGTGGGTTATATGCATATTTTGCAGTGATGCAGAGAAATAGTGCCAAGACATCAGATTATGTCAAAGCCACATATAAGGTTACCTGTTATTCCTGTTCACACAGGTTTGGAGAGTTGAGAGTTCATGGTCTCCTATGTTACAGCTTTGTCTTTCCTGACCTCGGCACATTTTTCTTTCCTGCCCCCAATACAAAAGAGAAGCCCAGTGGGGACTCCAGAGTATCTTCTGTGGGATGGAGAGCTGCTGTCACTCTCCTGGAGTAGAGAAGAGTGGGTTCTGTAAGTGGGAGACTGTTCTGTCTCCTAGGTGTGCTTTATATTTGGGGTCACAGTCTGGTCTCCATGAAAACTGAACACAAGCGATGCAGTTCTCTTCACTGGGTACTGCCAAATGGACATTCACAAACCATAACTAAAGAAAGTAATGAGGAAATGGCTGTTATTTGAAGGACTCCTTCTATTTGTATAACTGGGTATGCATGCAGTGATCATCACTCCAGGTACTCCAGGTATCAGCCAGCCCTATAACCCACACCTGTCTGAAAGGTAAACAGTGACATTTTGTTCCTGATAACAAATCCTTTCAATAGGCCAATATTGTGAACCTCTGTAAAGTTTACTTAAGGAAGCAATGAATGGAGATTTACTCCCTACTTGCTTGTAGCACAAGTGACTCCATCAGGGTATATAGCACTGCTTTGGATGAACACTGGTATAAAAGAGAGAAAGAATACAACCCACAAGTTCAAACTGATTTGGGCTAAATTTGAGGGGCAATTAAATTGCTTATTTTCAGAATAACTTGTAATATATATTGGGTTGAATTTGATGTGAGCTGGCTGCAAACAAAACAGGGAGTAATTTGCTAAACAAACTTCTTTTTATGCCTTTTCCTCCCCTTGAATTTTAAAACAGCACCTGACATAACAGTCCCTATCAGAGAAAGGAGGGATAAAGTTGAAGATAGCAAATGAATAGTACCCCATTTAAGAACACTCAGTCACTTCTTGCAATCAGAACCATGCTAACATGTGGCCTGTCCGAATAAAAATTACTGAACTAGAGCCAAACACTAAAAAGTAATTGACAATAGATTTCGTCAGAACCCACTCATCTATCAGATGTGTCACTCCTTCATAATACTTTATTGCCCCTTTTTGCATTAAAATTAAGAAATTTGGCAGAAAATAAATACTCTTGCTTTCCAGCTGGTCCTCAGAGTTCAGAAGGGTTGGGTGCGAACTGGACTTAATTTCTGATTAGAACAAATTTGGCACTATTAAGTCTGGTCACATTCAATAGGACCACAGATTCACAAATAATGTAGTTTACCAATTCAATGCTATAGGTCAGGGCATGTTCAATAAGAACTTGTGCAATCACAGATTCATGAATAGTGCAATGAACCAATCTGGCACTATAGGTCTGGTCACAATATTCAAGAACTTTGGGAACAAAGACTCGCGAGTATTGCAGTTTATTGAAGCAACAGAAATACGAATTTGGAATTGCTGTTGACAAATGCATTAGCTGGGATAGAAGTCTAACAGTAACATTTGTGTTAACCTGTGTAATAATTACCGGAAACTTGCCTAGAAGGCACCCCCACACAGAAGAAAAGGGAGGAGAGTCACCAGTCCTCTGTCTCAAGTCTTTTTTGGTTTTCCTCCTAAGTGAAATTTCTATCCTTCTTATTATACAGTACAATCTTATTCCCTTCTTCCTATGCCAAATGTAGCAGACACAGGTAGTGAGTTGTGTAAAATAATCATACATGTCATAGCATGTAATTAATTGAGCTTGTTAACATATGCAGAGTGTGCATTTTGCAATTTAAAAACCCTTAGTCAGGCAAAAGTTAATTTTTCTTTGTTACGGTGTCCTCCAAAGTTCCAGTCATAGGACTCTGCCATTCTGTGTCATTCTTCAAAGCCAAAACAGGACCATCCTCCTGTTTCCACAGAACTTCCTCCGTCAGTTCATCCCTTCTTGATGAATTGACTGAATCCATGTGCAAAGATAACACAGATAACACAGAAAGCACACAGTGTAGGCTCTAGATAGTAAGCTTTAGCCCTTCCCTAGCTCCTTGGTCATCATCCCACTTTCCTTCTAAAGAAAGATCTTTAAAATTCATTGTGTTCACTTAAAACAAAGTGTCCCTGTCCTGGTTTATAATGATTGTTTTTTAGATTGGATTTGTTTTGTTATTTAATTGCATTCTCTTATGTTGTGCATCTTTAGACAGTTGCTGCTCTTAAACAAAGAGTCTTTTGTGCTATATTGGCTTGCATTTTCCTTGGATTTTTTTGTGCTGGTGTGTTTTCACTGACTTCAGCAGTGGAGTATTGTAGTTGTAGCTTCACTAAGTAGACTGTAACAAACAGATTCTTTGCCCCTTTCTCTATGTTGCATCTTATTAACTGATCTGTGAGAAATGCTCTTTATGTTGTTAAGGCATATGTGCTAATATAAACAATAAATTAACCTTAACTGGAGGAAGCTTTGAGACTCCTCATACAGTAACCCAGCAGAAAAGAGAGTTTAGAAAAGTTGTATACCTACCAAATTCCATGGATATTTTTGTTTAAATGTTCTGCACTTATTTTCTACACCAGCTTTTTACGATTGGCTTTACCAAACAGATATTTTGAAAAATACTCTGTAATTTCTTAATATGAGATGGCAAGGGAGAGGTAAATAGTGGATTCATTCAATTGCATTGATATATTTCTTTTTTTTCCCTACAGTTAAAAGAACAACAGTGAATACAATTGTAGAAAGATTATTACTCTGAATTAGAGGGCAGTGTGTACACATCTATTGTACTAGTTTTATAGGGTCTACTAATGATAACTGTCAAATTACAGACTGCAGTATAGTTAAGAGGTCAAGTAGTGCAGTGCTAATTGATTCATACGGAAGTGCTTTGGATTCTAATGTTTAGAATGCTATTTCATATAATAACCTGTCATGAGAAGAATGCAGATTCTAATGACAATGCAGGAATAGCAGTATTTTAAGAGCTGATGATGGAGACACCGTTCTGGTAACAGGGAGCCTCTAGAAGCACACTTGAACAAAGACAGACGATCCACACCCCCCTCCAATAAAATATGCATTGTCTCTAGACCCTCCAGGGAGAAGTTTGTACTCTCACCCTGTCTGTAGCACGTTCTTTCACTTAGGGAAGCCTATAAATTGATACTATGTTTCCAAATGAAAAGGTTCATCCTGTTCTGGAAACTAAAGGCCGGAAAGAAAAAAAGAAAGAATTTTAGAGCTACTCCACCTAAGGTTGATTAGATTAAATGCAGTAACCTCAGTCCCAAGTCTGATTTGTCAAACAAGAACGTTTAAATCTTTGGATCAGATAGCAAAGCAAAGTGAGGATCAAATAAATGGCTAGTAAAAGCTTGATACCGGCATTGCCACTCCCTGTCTGTCTTTGGACAATTTATTTTCAGTTTCATTAAGGAAATGTGAAAATACTTGCTCTAATTGGCATTAGGACAGGGCTGTGGAATCTGTAAATTATTTCTTATATTTCAGAAAGAGGCTCCAAGGTTATCATATGTAAATTCAGGAACCCCAGCAAAGGCATGCAATTTGTGTGCCCCTTGGCTTTAACAGAGCTTCAGGGATTTCTTGGACATCAGCACTTGTTCTAGTCTCACAATAACTACAAATCTGAGAGTGTTTGAAAAGCAGCAAAAATCTGATCTGATAGCTGAAGCTGAGTCCATAAAATGTTTTAAGCATTTGCTTAACTTTGAGCCCATGAGTTGTGCTATTAATTCAGTGGAGCTAATCACTAGATTAAAATTAAGTTCATGCCTAAATGCTTTGCTGGACTTTTAGCAGATTGTTAGGTTTATGATTTGGGTATCCTTTTTGAACTTGCTGAGGTCAGATCTCCTGATTTAAGAACTTATGATTCAGCTAAAAGTGGTGGACTTAGATTTCTGTGAAAGTCATTTTGGGGCAAGAGATCTTTCAAGATTTAGAGGTACCATCACTTATCTAGAAACTGGCTAATTCCTATTTATTTATCTAAACTTTTAAAATTCTGTTGTGTATGGCTCATATTCTTGTAGTTCATATTTATTAATTTTATTTTTCTCAAGGCTAAAATCTATAGTGCTATAAACCACCATGCCTCAGGCAATTGCAATGAGGCTACTACATGTTACATTTTTGAAGTTCTCTCTCCTGCTCAACACTACTTTTAACATCAGCTTTAGCACTTGTAGTACAGTACACAAGAAATGCATGTAAAAATATGAGCTGCATCTTCCACTTACACAGCAGTCTCAAATTAATTGCAAGGAGCCTATTGGACATAACAGGCACTACTGAACAGTGCACATTACCTTGTAGTACTGGGCTTATAGGCTGGGTTTTAAAGCTGAAATATAAGGCTTTCACTTTAAAGTAGCTATTTGGGTGTTTATCTCCATAAAAACAAATCTCTGCATAGCCATAGGATTTCAAAGTGTAATTTAAAACAATATAAGGTAAGAAGTATGGGGTTTTGGGTAAAAACAATCCTCTGGAGTTTTACCTAACACTATTTCAAGCAATGGTCTGAAATTTACCATCACAGGTCAAGATTCAAAAGATAGGTGGTTCATTTGTACTAGAGATTACTTTGTTTCCTATTGAATGGGTAAAGGGTGAATGTCTGTGATACAGGAATATTTTTACTGAAAAGTTGAGGATTCTTTTTATTAACAGATTAAAATATTGATCACTCAGTATGCTGTAGACAATTTCTCATTTTTTCTGATTAGCTTATGGGAATACATTATTTACATTCAATATGACAGTTTAGTTTTTTAGAAATGTGCAGTATGGCCACAATGAATCAAAATTTGTTTCAGTCTTTTGGGATAAAGGGTTTTATTATTATCCTAAACAATAGAACAACAGTTTTAACAGAATAGATTTTTTTCCCCAATAGCAATCTCATTTGAATGTTTTCATTTATCAAAGCATTTCATGTTTACTTAAAAAACACATTTTCTGCTCCCTAGAGAAGTCCACAATGTATTCAGTAAAGGCTGAACATCAGAAAAAATGTACCCAGTGACAGAGTAAAATTCAGGAAAAACTGTTCTCATTTTGTTTTGGTAGATATACATGCTGTTGAATGTTAGTGATATAAAATTTTTGCCTATATTAACACAATTCCTTTTGTAGTCATCTGAATAACATTCCTTTTGTGTGATTCAAATGTTACCACTGCTGTGTATTGTAATATTAAAATCTTAAATATTTAAGCTGAAGAGAAGGAGTAGAACTTTAGAGAATTATGATCTTTTTTACCAGTGAAACCACCTGAGAAGTTACATATGGCTAATCTGGAATTAGGGTATTTTCTTAATAGTTAATTTGATAAAATCGAGATAGTTTATGTATGATTTAAGCTTTGCTGAGTGGAAAATGGCATTGTTCATTAATGAACAGCAAATCTACACAACATCTTAGGACAGGGATTGAAAAATTCTATATCTCTATGAAATTACAGAAGAAATTCAGAGAGCTAAAATCAAATTATTAGAACTGGAACATTGCCAAGATCCTTGGGTTAACTTCCCTGTTCTTTTCAGAAGCTATATATCAGATCCCATTTCTGTCTGTCTGTACTGTACATTTTCTCTTTTTTTTTTTTTTTTTTAAATTTTTTTTTTTTTTTTTTCTTTTTTTTTTTTTT
>WEKY01000100.1:0-16400 GCA_013390045.1 Picathartes gymnocephalus | reverse complement strand
TTACTTTTTCAACCCATGACACTACCTTAAAAAAATTTCATGTGCCAGCGTAAGAGAGAAAAAAAGTCAATTATATAACTCAGGTTAATAGCCTTTCATTTAATAAAACAAGACACTGAACATGATGAAGGAAATGGATACTTTTTTTCCCTTAAAAACAAAAGAA
Source organism: Picathartes gymnocephalus (assembly GCA_013390045.1). Lineage (NCBI taxonomy): Eukaryota > Metazoa > Chordata > Aves > Passeriformes > Picathartidae > Picathartes > Picathartes gymnocephalus. The sequence continues at coordinate 16,234 of WEKY01000100.1, read as the reverse complement.
AAAAAAAAAAACACTCCCCCCTCAAAAACAAAAAACAAACAAACAAAAAAAAACCCAACCCAAAAAAATCCCCCGAACCAACCAAACAACAAAACCCCAACCCCCCAAAAAAACTGCAACAAAAAATGGCTGCAGACTGGAGTGTTGGATAGCTTACAGTGTCACTAGGAAACAGAGTCTATTGTAATTTTCGACATGTACTACTTTGCAAAATACAATTGCCCTATCACTAGTGCCAAAGGGAAGACTTCAAAAAAGGACATAAATCAGCTATATTGGAAGTTGAAAGGTTGGAAAACAATATTACAAAGATCGTTGCCAGTCACTTGGGAAACAAATGATAATTTTACTTTCTTTATAAACACTTGAAATAGTAAATGAAAAGAGATTTTGAAGACTGCTGATGGGAATTAATCAAAATGAATTCCTAAGTTATATAATCCACACCTATTCCTCCTGATTTGAAAACACTGCAAGGAAGGGACTTAAGAAAAAGACTACATCTTAAAAAGAGGAAGAAAATGCTGAAGGCAGCAAGTAAGGAATCCTGTCAGGCACTTTCAAGTTTTAGTCTCTCACATGCGTGGGAGATAATTTAGCAAAGAACATATAGCTTATTGCTCATAAAAAATATGTCACAAATGGTAACAAATCCAAAGATTCCAAGCCTATAAACAGCCTCTAATTTTGTAATAGGCTATTTCTAATTTTGTAATGGGTATAAAGAAAAGTAGTGATTAAAAATGCATGTTTGAGCTGCTGAGACATACTTCAGCAGTGATATTTGGACTAATCTCCAGAGGAAGAAAGCTGGTATTTGCTTCTGATCTTGAACAAGTCAAGTCATCATTTTCCTATTTTAATTAATCACTTGCATGTATTTGATTTTCTATCTTGAAAATTATGTTTGGATTAATTGCTACAAAGCATTAGAAGTATTTACATTAAGATTCAAGAGAAAATTATGAAAGACGATATTAGATATCAAAATACTTATAGAATCAAATTTTAATCTCTTTAAGTCTCTGAAAAATATAACAAGCTATATCTGCATATTTGCTACTGTAAAATGCCAGCATATTATAATTAAAGAAATGTGCTCACAAGTCTGAGAAACTAGGATCTGCATTACGTTTTTGAATAGGACTAGACAGATTATTCCTATTTTACTTATTCTTACAGGTGTAAATGAAGACTTCCTACAACTCTAATCTTCAGCTTCTTCTATCACTTCTTCTCCCTTCTAGAAAGTCAAGATTTAAAAATGTTAAGATTATAGAATTTTTTTAACCTCTATGAACATTTTTATTTTTTCCAGAAAGAGATTTAAAAAAAAATATGAGACAAAGTAAACAAATTTGTTTGTTTGTTTGTTTGTTTGTGTGTTTGTTTCCCTTCAGTAATGACACTTGAACAAGTCACATCCTTGGCATCTGTAACTTTTCCTTTTGAGTAGAAAATCATAAAGATATGATTCATAGTGCATATTTCTTAAATATCTTTTGATTCTGCACTTGAGAACTAATGACTTGTTGTCTTCTGACATCTGTAGAGACCTAATGTTGTGAAAGTCTCTGCTGAACTGCCTCCTTCTTTAAGTCCTGCAGGCTTGTCCAGTGCTGAGGGAGAAACAGAATCTTCATCTCTCCAGCAACAGGGAAGCCCTGCAACACACACGGAGCCTATTGTTTACTCACTGACTGCCATCTGTGTCCCTGGAGATGCACCAAACAGTCTTTGTGCAGAGTATTCAAATGCAGGATGCTAGCAGACATTTAGCTCACATTCATGGTGCCATGCTGAAGCAATGAGAATCAGACTCCTAATTTAGAACAGCTCCACCAAGATTTCTAGTTCAGAATAGTGGTGGTTTTTGTTTTGTTTTGTTTTGTTTCCTACACACACACTATGCAATTTACTCCTGACATTAAAGAATTATTTAGAGGACAGATTTGTCTTTGTTTTTCAGCTACATTACAGCTTTAATGTGAAGGCCCGTGTCAGGCCACTGAACACTCCTAAAGGATGCAACTATTTTAATATCTGATGTAGGCACTGAATTTACTTCAGTACTGCCACACCATGTAAAAACCCTAAAAGAAAGTAGAAAAACAGTCCCAAATAGAACAATCACAATAGAAAAAGGTAAAAAAGTCAGATAACTTGATTAATAAATTCAGGGCAAAATGAGATCTACCCAAAAGCTGCCTGCAACCTTGGGAGACCAGTTTGCCCAGTTCTCAGACGCCTTAAGATGGAAATCTTAAAGGTACAGGAGCAGGCCATCCCCATGGCTGAACTTCCAGCTTTGTCTGGGACTCAGTGAGAAAAAGGGTGTATCACCTCTGGAAGAAGGGGCAGGCAAGTCAGTCAGACTACAAGGTTATTGTGAGGTTATATGGGGGCAAAACAGAAGGGCCAAAGCCCAGCTGAAATTTAATCTGGCCACTGCTGTAAAAGAAGAAATTTTTATACAAATATATCATCAACAGAGTGAAGGAAAATCTCCATCCTTTACTCAATGTGGGGGGAAATATAATTACAAAGGATGAGGGAAAGGCTGAGGTAGTTAATGCCTTCTTTGCCTCAGTCTTTAATAACCAGAACAATTGTCCTTAAGGTATCCAGTCTCCTGAGCTGGGAGCAGCATGAAACCCCCATCAATCCAGGAGAGAACGGCCAGCAATCTGCTAAGCAACTTAAGCCCTCACAAGTCCATGGGGATGGATGAATTCACCTGAGAGTTGTCAGGAGGTTAGCAAATGTGATGTCCATCTACAAGGGCTGGAAGGACAATCTGGGGAGCTACAGACCTTCAGTCTGACCTCAGTGCTAGGGAAGGTCATGGAGCAGATCATCTTGAGTGCCATCATGCAATATGTACAGGATAATCAGGTGTTCAGGCCCAGCCAGCATAGGTTTAGGAAAAGAAGGTCCTGCTTGACCAAGCTGATCCCCTTCTATGACAAGGTGATCTGCTTAGTGGATTAAGGAAAGGCTGTGGCTGTTGTCTATTTGGACTTTATTAAAGCTTTTGACACTGTTTCACCCTGCATTCCTCTGGAGAAAAGGACTTGCCATGATGTGGATGTGTGTACTCTTGGCTGGGCAAAAACATGACTGGATGGCCAAGCACAGGGTGTGGTGGTGAATGGAATTACATCCAGCTGGCAGCTGGTGGGGTTCTCCAAGGCTCGGTACTGGGCCAGTCCTGTTTAACAGCTTCTTTTAGGGTCTGGAGAGGGGACATCAAGTGCACCCTCAGTCAGTTTGCAGAGGACATCAAGTTAGGTGGTAGTGTTTCTGCTAGAGGGTAAGAAGGCTCTGCAGAGGGGTCAGGACAGGCTGGATTGGTGGCTCAAGTCGTGTTGTATAAGGTTGAACAAAGTTCCAGATCCTGCACTTGGGTTACAAAAATCCCATGTGGCAATACAGTCTTGGAAAAGAGTGGCTGGCAAGCTGCCTGGAGGAAAAGGTACTTGTTGACAGCCAGCTGAACCTGATCTAGTATGTGCCCAGTTGGCCAAGAAAGCCAGTGGCATCCTGGCCTGTATCAGCAATAGTGTGGCCAGCAGGGCCAGGGTAGTGATCGTCCCCCTGTACTTGGCACTGGTGAGGCTGCACCTCAAGTCCTGTGTTTTGGACTCCTCACTCCACAGAGTAAGCTGTATGTATTTTGGACCCCTCACACTGAGGGACTGGAATATGTCCAGAGAAGGGCAACAGAGCTGAGTAAGGATCTGGAGCACAAGTCCTATGAGGAACGGTTGAGGGAACTGGGGTTGTTCAATCTGGAGAAAAGGAGGCTCGAGGGAGACTTTATCATTCTCTGACTGAAAAAGAGGTTGTAGCCAGGTGGAAGTATAAGTCCCTTCTCCCAGGCAGCAAGTGATAGAACAAAAGAAAATGGCCTCGAGCTGCGCCAGAGAAGGTCTAGATTGGATAACTAGGAAAAACATCTTCATGGAAAGGGTTGTCAAGCAGCAGCCTTAAGAAAGGATACTGAGGACATCTAACAGCTGTTGTAAAGTTTAGCTATAACAAGTACTGAATCCTCCTGGGAGTCTCTCTGCAAAGAATTGCTTTCTGTTTCCAGAAATCTTTTGGCTGAAGACAGTCAGCATCTCACCAGTATGACATTCTCTCTTAATATTTATTATCCTTGACCTAGACTTCTACCTAAACAGCACCTTGCTCTTTTGATGCCATGTTTAGTAAGTGAGTTCTGATAATGGACCTCTCAGATGGAAGCTATATAATAAAAAAGGAGAGCAAAAATATATGAGAGCATTCAATTGCCAGTAACAGAGATTAAACTCATGTAAAGGCTGACTAGACAATGATAAAAATCTGCCGTTTAAGGTTTGTTTTGCTTTTCTTATTGCCATGGTGGTTCTACCACTTAATCTTCCAGTCCACTTCTGAAAGTCTCCCAGTAAAAAAAAACTGAATTAAAAAAATTGAGATGATTATACTGCATCTTTTTCACTTGCTAAATGGAGCTTAAGTGCTCCCTTGCACATTTCAAGTAATGCTCTCAAGGCAATGCATTATTTCCCCTCAGAGATTTCAATCAGAGTCAAATTTGACAGCAGATGTCACAAAGTTTGCTTGTGTAAAATCTAAGCACACCATAATCCACTTCTGAAAGCCCTGCAAACAACTAAGCATTTTCTCTTCTGAAAGACAGAATTTCTATTCACTCAGATGATCTCTTCTTCTTTGAAATTCTATTCCCTTTACTAATGTCATGAATTACAACAGGTGGAAAATATAAATCCATGCATTCAGCACTGAAGTGAGAGTTCACGTGCTCTGCATCAGCAAATGCATGCTTCCATCTGAAATGATGGATGATGTTGAGTACAGAGATTGCATCCTGACACAATTCATTTACCCAGAGGTTTGATGCCCATGTAGATACACCTTGACTTGAGTGTTCACCCTTCATAGTGATCTGTGCTGGGAGAACCCAGCAGCCTGGAAAAAAACCCCAGACCTTCTGGCTATACTGAAGTCATCCAGCCAAAACCCAAGAAATTAGAGGTCAACTTTGGAAAATGTGGCCTTAGACTTAAAGCTTCTCAGTTTCAAAAAAACATGAGAAAGGATAAGGATCCCTATAAAAAATTTTGAATCTCTGTATCTGAGTAAAAGTGACTCAAGCCTCTCCAGACTGAGCTAGGACTATGTATTAGTCTGTTGGAGGCTGGTCCTGCTTCCCTGGTCAGTCAGAAAAAGAGGTGAATTGCCCTAACAGACCAAAATAGACCTCCAAGCTGAGAAGAAAGAAAGTGGTGATGCTGAGATCGTACTTTTACTGGGAGAAGAAAGGAAGAAAGTCCCACTATAAACATCACATGTGCTCTGGCAAGGACTTTTGGTACTTCTCCATGCTTCTCCTCAAGGTACTGTGAATGACCAGCATGAAAAAAACAGACGGGCACTGGCAGGTTGAACATAACAGCAAGAAAGAAAGAAAGAAACATCCCCCCTCCCCATTATAACCGAGTCTTTTCTCTATTAAATAGATAATTTGGACTATTGGACTGCTAAAAAAACAACTGACTAACTATAAATTATTGGGTCTACATTGGCTCTACCTTTTGACCATAAAATTATATTGAGTGAGACGGTTCTTAATGAAAACTGCTGGGTGAGCATTGCTGTGACCAGTATAGTTCCACAAAGGTCAAGACATGCAGAACAGGGGATGAAACCCTTTTATAATATTGGTTTAATTAAGATTGATATTGTAGCTGTGCATTAGAACTCATCCTCATGTAGATAAATACTCCTCCAAATACTCCAAATCACCCTTATATCTGCTTCCTTAAGAAGATGGTATCCCCCCAAAACATTATTAGCCTCCTTTCATGCAGCCTCCATTGCTTTATTTGTCCTATATTGCCATATTTGAATCAGGATTTCTTGTCACAGCCATCCTGTTAAAATAAATGGTTAGTTTTGAATGCCACAATATTGAATTATCCATGTTAAAAACTCAGGGGATCTGCAACCATATCTTACCTAAGAAATATGCTTACAGATCTTCAGTGAAACCAGTACATTAAAATGTTCCTATGCAGCTTACTAAGCTTGAAAACAGCAATTACTTTTTGTATTTAGAATAAGCAGTGATTGTAAATAATGATAAAATGTAGTCAAGCGGGCAAAACCTTCTTTCCCTTATTGCTTAATTAATTTATATATAATACCTCTTGGGCAAATAGTGCTAAGAAAATGTTCAAAATCTTATTTTTGCATGCCAGAACTAATTTAAAACAGCATATTGTTCAGTTAATATATTGCTGTTCTGTTTTTCAGAATGGTATCACACCCAACAGTGTTAGAGTATCTCATGAAAGTTTAAAAAATAAAAACTATTACTTTCTAGTCTTCCCTCAACCTATGAATGATTGAATTAGAGCATATTTTGCAACCTTTTCTTTTACAGGCAATTAAATTGTTTTTTTCACCTCAACTGTTTTTCTCAAACCCCTGCACTCTACCACCTTCATCCCCCTTAAACTGCAGATTCTTTTTCAGAAAAGGGAGCATAGAAGACTTGGGTGTATAGCAAAATATATCTAAGATAGAAAATGCCTGTGATGAGGAAAGCACAGTAGAAGGAAAGCTATGAGTCTGTTCTGCTGAATTTTAGACAACCTGAGGGACAAAGTTCTCAACACTGTCTTATCAAAGTTTTTTACTTTTGTATTATTGTTTTCTAAAGTGAATTGCAAGCAAAGATGAGAAAAAGGGAAAGTTTGTGTGTTGTGGCTGTGATACAAAAAGTACTCTTTGTTTGTCTATTTGTTTTAATCCATGACACATACAATTTGACCAGCAAGATATAATGGTAAATTCTTTTGTTCACCAGGAATTTCATCTCCAAGAAAAACCATGAACCAGAGTATATATATACCAAAATAGACCAGTGGAGTCACTGTAGACATATCTAGAATAATAGGATTAAATTAGAATGGAATAATTTCATTAAACTAAATTTCAGTAGCAAATTATTCTAGTTCAGTAACATTTGTATTATATTCCAGGGAAACAAGTCTTATTCACACATCTTAATTTCAAAATGATAAAGTGCTCTAAAATTTTAATACATATTTGATTTTCAGTAGATTAAGCAGTATAAGGGCTCTGAAAAATGAACTTTCCAGTTGCCATAAATTTATTTAAAATTAGATAGGGACTTTGAAAAATAAGGGAAAATTCATTTTTTAAAAATATTTTTGTTGATAAAGTATTATTAAGTGTTATATCTGATGTTTGGAGCATTCAAAAGATCTCAAATGGTCCATCTTTACAAAAGAAGGATGTTGTATAAAATCACCTGGACAGAGAGATGAAGAACTGAAAAATGCTCCCATTCAATTATTTAATTGTCTTTTGATTTCTTTTAATAGTTCAAAAGTTAAATTACATACAGATTTGATGTTTTTCTTGTGTGTGTGTGTCTGTATGTACGTGTGTGTGTGTGTGTGCGTGTGTGTGTGTGTGTGTGTGTGTGTTTTCTTAGAAACAATACAGGGACAGCCCCAAGTACTTTCTAAAGAATAAAAATAAGTGAATTCACATTTCGGTTGAGAGTTGAATCTTCTGACCACATCCTTAGGTGCCTTTATTAACATGGGTTTATCAGACAAAATATTTGAAGGAGAGAGAGAGAGAATGGCATTCCAAAATAAAGCAGAATAAACTGGCTAAATTAAAAAAAAAAAAAAATAACAGAACACATTAAAAAGAGATTATATCTGAAATTCCACCTTTATTTCAGATATGGATGCAAACTGAATTAAGTGACTGCTTGAATCTAAGAATCACAGACCTAATCTCTTCCTATAAATAGTTCTTTGGGTCATCTGACTAATTAGTCCCTTTCTTGCAAAACAGAAAAGTTCCATGGCTAGGAACAGATTCATCTAGTTTCTATGGTTTTGAAAGCCTGAGGATCAAATATCACGGGGGCTTTAAACGATTTAGTTGTCTATCCAAACAACTGTCCATCCCTCAAGCTGTGCAATGGAGTACAAGATGCACAAAATCAAAAAGAAAAGACATGATAATATCCCACTGTGTGACACCTTCCTTCCTTTGCCAATGCTGTATTTTTCCTGATAGCACTGTATGATAATTCCTTCATGTAAAACATGCCAACGGTCCACGATCTAGGGAGAAAACAAGATCTTTTTCCCTTCCAAACCTTCTGCCATCTAAGACAACTATCTACTGAAACTAATGGACTGTAGAAATAGGTAAATAGGACAGAATTCATGCACTTTGCACCCAAAAGAGCAAGTGTCTTAAGAGGACTACCAAAAATTTCGTATTAAATGTAAGGAGAGTGTCTTCCTCATTAGCTTTCCACTCAATAATAAAGGTGCTTCTAGTATTGATTTAGAAATTACTTGGAGAGCTAACATAGTGCTAGAAGAAGGTCTATATTTCCTACAATAAGGCATTCCAGTTATGATAATAACTCCTCATATGTCAGGGAGCTTCAAAAAATTCTCTTCAATAACAGGACGAAACTCCAGTGTATCCTTCTCAAAGACATCTCAATGGCTTTAATCATTTATATTTCGGTTCACACTATGAAATGCTTCTCACATATCTAGAACAAGAAAATTAATAATGAAAAAGAACTTTTGCAGCTGGAAATAAAAGCTCATGATATGACTCAAAACTGTGAGGAAAATCTGAGCATGTTTGGAAGAGTGCTTTCGATTTTCTGTCAACTTTGAGCAACATCAAGGATCTCTGAAGTTATGTTCTTTAGGGATAAGAAGTAAGAAAGATGAAGTGATTTATTTTTTTCATCCCCACATCAATTAATGACTATATTTCTTAAAATATCAGAGGTTAAAACAAGAAAAAAGAGTTTTCCTGAAAATTCTGCTTCTATGATGGCATCACAGGGTAAAGTGAGTAATAACACAAAAAGCCTCTACCTATCATCATATGATAATGACAAAGTTGAAACTGTGAATATTGTAGAATGCATTTTTCTATAAAGAATTAGGATGGTAGAAATCAAAGTGTTATTACACTGTAACCTTTCAATCTAAACTCAAATTAATTCACCATCAGAAGTTTGTCAAGGTCTTCCTGCATTTCTTGTAAGTAATAAAGCTGAGAAGCTTTGTCTCAGTCACATTTTTTTTTTTTTTTTTTTCTGGAAGAGCTGCATTTTGTGTTCACATTTTCCCAGCAAGAACGTTATGATACTTGGTATTTCATGCAGGTTTCATCTGTACGTTGGCTCACAGATGATCCTGACAGATTCTCACTTTTTCTTGTGAGAAAAGTGTTTTAAACTGTCCTTGTTCTTGCTTCTGTCTTTGAATTGTAGCTCAGTTTTCCTGAAAGTGTCTAGTATTACACAGTGTTGTACTTAATGTCGAACATAATCCTATAATTAAAACACGTCTCTCAAAAAATTTGATATCCAGAAAAGGTCATTAGTCTTCTATTAATAAAAATATTTAATTCACAATCTCCTAAAATGCATCGGATGACCTAATTGAAAATGATAGTATCAGACAAGGAGCAAAAAAGATTATGACAGACAGGCTTTCTTATGAAAGAGGGCAACATGGTTATTTTTGTGAATTCTGTATATATATACACATCCAATACTATCCACTTCATACCAGCAATTTTGTGACATGTCAAGCTAGGAGTTTCCAAAAGCTACTCCTTTGTTCAAGCCCTCTTCAAAGTTTATTCTACCAGTTGTTAAGAAAGATGCCAATAACACCCTTGCAGGAAGTCAGCTCATCTCAAGGATGAGACCCAAGGTTATGATCTATATCAAAAGCAGCACAATGGAGTCTATAGCTGCTTTTATTATTCTGAAAATACATTCTCCCTGTTAAATGTCAAGCTTCTGTAGAAAGATCCCATCCTAAGTAGGGGCAAAGAACGATGTGGCTTCACCAAAGATAGGGTCATGAGTATTATGAAAAATCATAGGATTACACTGAAATCTTTGGGAGTGCTCTAACCTTACTCCAAGAGAAGATTGTTGTCCCTTCCTATGGATAAATACTTTAGTATTTAACTGCATTGGAGAAAAATGGGTGAATGTTTATTTACTGACTTTTTGCAGCACTCACAGACTATATTATTTCCTACTTCCAACCCTCATTCAAGAATTCAGCACAAGCTCCTCTTCAGCTGCAGGTGCCACTTGGCAACGAGTACTTCACGCCTCAATAACAAGTTATAACAAAAGTGCCAGCAATCTTCATATTGCCATTTTCCTTCCTACTTGATTCAGAAATCGCTCATTGTAGAACAAACTGTTGACCTGCCTCCACTTCATGTGTACTGAAACCAGACCTGGCAGTTAGCTTCAAACAAGTGCCAGCTCTGAATTTCTTCCAAAATAATTATGCTTTTAATAACATTAGATAATGTCAAAATTCTGATTAACATGGGAACAGAAGGGAGAAAAAAAAATGTTTAATATTGCCTCCTCTTTATCTTGACCACCTATTCAGATGCTATTCTAAAATTTTAAGATAACGATGCCTGTTTTCAGACTTCATACAGTACAAATTAGCAAACAAACTTGGGAATTCAGTCATTTGGCCAGCCATAGCCATATGCAAATACATGATCTGTAATTGCAGTTATGGCATTTTCATGGATACAATTGTATACATACACATATCACTGAGAATCATTTACATTTCCTTAGACTAAGATATTATCAATTCTTACAAATTAGGCTCACTGATGTCTCATCATTAAAGTAAATGTTCTAACAAAAACTCAGCAGAGTCAAGTGATTTAAAAGATTTCTGCTGTGTGGGGTTTATAGTAAGATAAAATCCCCTTAAAGAATGAAAGGCACTATGCCATTAGTGATGATGCATCTCAAATGAGATTTAAGTGCAAGTCTTTCAGATCCTTTTGTTACTAAAACCCCCATGTCATCACTTTCAGGAGTTATAAAGCTTCAGTTCCCTGCACAAACTCCCTCTATTCCATTAATTTACATTTGTATAAATTTTCGTCTGCTTTTCAATTACATGTGACACTCATTGCTTTCCTTAAAAGCCTGTATACCGTTGCAGTCAGCCATTGCTCCACTGTATTTTCAGAGGCAGCTGTCCTACAGAGGTAAATGAAACGGTATTTGCCTGTAATAGCATTAGGATCATTTGGGAGGCAAAGTGCTAAAATGCATTGCTATCCTCCTCTCATAATTTATGAGAGACATATTTTCACATTTACACTACTTCAAATCATATTCCCTCCTCATTTACCATTGTAAATCCAACTTGCATATTTAAAAGGAAAAATGTGCAGAGCACAATACAGTATTCACTGATTGCAATATAGAAATGAATAATTACCATTTCTCATTAATTTTCAGAATTTGTTATACTAGAAAACCATAAAAAACTGTATCTGGAAATACCATTTTTCTCCATGTTTAGTAAAATTGTCTGTACAAATTTTCTGAGCTATTCAAAAATAATATTTTCTACTTAGTCTTATTTCATGATGAAGGATGATCTAATTTAGATGAAGGGAAAGGAGCAGTGATTATTTCCAACAGTTCCCTTGGAGGCAAAGAAATGTTTACAGTATCCTCTGGGTAGATCTTGTGACTGAGGTAAACTAGTGGCACATGCTAGGTGAGGGGAATACCTGAGTGACAGTCCTCCACTTGCCCTGGAGTCAGATATTGGCATTAGTATTGCCTGTAATTTCTGTCTGATATGGATGTCACCTCATGAACTTGTGAGAATTAGCAGGAAAATTGGTCTATCTGGAGGTTCTTAGATTTTTAAGGTGGGAAATGTTAAATTATCTGAGAAAAGTGAAGACAATTTACATACAATGAATGAGACTTAGTTGTGTTGCTCTCTGACTTAACTGATCTTTGTAACACTTGGGCAATATATCATCCTGTGGAGGTGAGCCTTTCTTTCCAAACTGTAAGTACTTATGGAGTGACTAATATTGTCTTGGGTTTGGCCTTTCTCTGTCTGTAGTGTCTACAGCTAAATTCATTCCTTCAAATTTATGAAGAGAAATTTCTGTTGCTAAAATCAGAAGGATCACTTAGCAGAACTATTTTCCCACAGACTCCAAAAGGAGCCTCTAGTGATCAGCTCAGATGTGAACATCTAATATTTCATCTGACAGTTCCCACCATAGGAATCAATATTCTCTAATTTATTTAAGCATTGCCTTCTCTCATCTATTTCCAGTTTCTGATTATCAGAGAACTGGATCTTTTAAAAAAGGAGTGCTTAACTTTGATATGTTTGTGTTTGGCCTGTGCATCATCCTCTCAACTGCATTCCCAGAGAAACAGCAACTGCTCTTAACTCTTTCCAAAAATGCTCGTATATATTCTCTCAATGAAGTTATGTGTCTTGATTTTCGCAAATACCTCAAATACCAGGTAATATTTTTGATAGGTAATGGCCAATACTCTGAATGTAGAATTCATGCAGTTCCTGGTCTTAATAATGAATGGATATGGCCAGCTATATCTTCTCTATTGCTGTGTTCTGAGAGACTATGGAGAATAAGTACAGGGGTTTGGCCTAAATAAATTTTGATCCCCTTTTCCCAGCAAAATTCCAATACATGTATAACCAACTATATTGCAACTATTTCAGGTAGCTCTTTGTAACTAAAATTCTGTATTAAGCCATCAGATGTTTTACAAAATAATCTCGTTAAAATAAAAATCACATTGTTTTCATTTTTAGCAAAAATCAGCCAAGAAAACTGGTGGTTCACCTGTGGCTGTAGAGTTTTGTACTTATATGTGAGATTATCAGCTCTTCTGGGTCATTTTCTTTGTTATAACAAATAGATAAACAGCAAAACTGTGTCAGAGATATTTAATTCCCTAATATGGAGAGAGGAACTTCCTGGAATGTCCATGACAGATCATAGTCATGCCTTGTGTCTTTCTCATGGCAAACGTTTCTCAGACATTCATAGATCTTAGTCAGCAACTCATTTACCTGCGTTCTGACTTTTTGACCAAGTGGGCCCTACCACTTGGGTGGGTCATTTTTCTTTATCTTGTTCAAAATCTCAAAATGAATTCTCACTGTGAGTTATTTATGACTCTTGTCTGTCCAAGTAAAATTTAAAAAAAAAAAAAAAATCCGCTGATTCAATAGCCATTATCTTTGGAGTACATTAGAGCTGCTCTAACATTATAAAGATCATCAGGAGATTTGTTAGACTTGATTTTTCCATCAGAAATAAGTCAAACCAAAAGTGTTGTTCTGCATATTTAATCAGGACATCCAACTGTGTGTTGCCACAAAGGCACTTAGAGTGTGGAAGCTGCAGAACCAGAATTTCACCACTCAATGAAATAATTTTCCATCTTTATGTACTGCACTGGAGGGGTATATTGTGTGGACATCAATTTCTGTTCTATGAAAAATACATCCTCTCTGTACTGACCACATTCACTAAAACCAGGGCCTCTAGTCCATTTGTGATTGGTGCCACAAGCTCAGGAAAACAAGACTCCAGCTTGTTGGCATGTCCACATCCTGGCTGGTGGCCCGGCCTTTACATTTAGTGGGCCTTTGGCTCATCCTTCTGCACCAGGTTGGATATTTAGATAGATATGTGCCTCACCCCACCCTCCCCACCCCCCTGCCATCAAAGACTTACTATTTTCAGTGTTTTGCTTTCTACGTCAGGAGGTCACCAATAGCGTCATCGTTCCTATCACTCCAAGCCCATCTCTGATTTTCTGTAGGTAACTTACCTGGGTTAGTACCACATTCCATTCTACTCCAAATGGGTAACATGGGTGTAAATCTATGACTTTGTCTGTCCTTTTTTGTTACTTTTCTATGTCTACCCAGACCATTACAGGATGGCAGGTGTAGGCTGTGTATTTTGGGTGAGCTACACACACTTCCTGCCTGAATGTACTTGGTTCATTTTCAACGCACATAACAGTCATCTAAAACATTTCAACTGGGCAGATGTAGCCAAACACTTGCTTACCTGAGTGAGGCTTTCAAGTTGATTTTATCCCACGACACTCATTTGTGAGCTCCTAAAAATAAAAAAAAAAAGAGATGAATTAATAAAGAATTAAGCACAGAGGAGCAGAGAACTGTACTACCAAACAGGTGTCTATAATGCATATGTATTCAGACATCACCATTTAGAGGACATCCACTCTAAAGCATAAATGATTCTATACTAATCCAATCCTTGATAAAGGCAATCCCCTAAACAGAAAAACCTGAATGACTCATGCTTTTTATCACTGCCGTGCTTATAATTGATTATAATTCTTTCTGCCTTTCACTGCCTTTCCTGGAAAGAAAAAAAGGTCTGAAATTGGCAACTTTGAAACTCCTTTCAGAGATGGGAAGCATTACTGTTACTGTATTTGGAGGTAGTTTTTATTTAATTTGTAAGTTGACCACTTTTTGCCATGAAATAAATAAAAATAAATTTATCATACATTCAGTATAGATAATCTGCTCTAAAAAAACAGCCTGCTTTTTTGCTTGTAATTTTGCCTTAATTCTTACATTCTTCCATCCACATGTAGCAAGGGACCTTGAATTTTTATGTATTATGTGAGGATTTTGTGAATGTCACCCATTTCCTTTCAATGTGCTCAAACCAGTGAAATACTAATGAGGCAGCAAGTTATACCTAACAATGTATATCAGACTGTATCAAATTAAGGTTAAAGAAATGATGAATAAAATATCTCTGAGGTTAATATTCTTGTAGTGCCCCTTGAAGCAACAATTGCCAAATATATTGAAATCTGGGTTATTAACCAGCTTCCTCCTGGGACCCATGGAGTGCTCATGTTCTGCACAGGCTGCCATCACACATCAATTGCCTTATATGGTATTTGGTCTTTACATCTTGTAAATTTAAAATATAACTGGCCCTATATGAAAAGCTATTTCTGTAATTCCAAGACATTTATATTCCAATGCAAAGTGCCAGTTCAATACAAAAAAGGATGTGTATGCCATTATACACCAGCTGTCTCATCTAGCTGTTTGCAATTGCAAAATATAAAAAAGCTCTTTATTAGACATGCAAAAACGAGATTAGAATCTGGACAGTTTTATGCTGAAAAGAATCTTTCTTGCAACTGCAGAAGAGCCATGTACTTTTAAAGATTTCTATCCAGAGCACTGACAGAAAAGGTCATTTTTAGAGGTCTCTGCTTGCTTTGAAACATAAATGCTCTCTGTTCTGGTGTCTTTATTAGATATTTTGTATATGGCCAGGGAAACAAAATGTGCTGAGAGAATTATTGCAGCAGGAGAAAAGAAAGATAGAAGGGCAAGAAAAGACTCACATTATGGTACCCATCCCCATAGCCTAAATTTCCCACCTACCACCAACAAGCATCAAACCATGAACCCAAGGCCTTTTATGTTTTTAAGCTGGGATGTGTGAGGCAGTATGAAGGAGAATATGTAGAATAGAATAGGTGTATAGAAATTCAAAACAGGTGTGAAAGGACTAAATGTCATTGAATTATAAATTATTAAGACATGATATTGCAACTGTAAAATCCTCATACCAAACTTTATGTTTTAGTCCACCATGGGGTGCCATATGGTTTTATCATCTGGTCATTCTTCACTTTATTACAGGAATGATGTAATCCATAATACCCAAATTCATAATTATTTGACGAGAGTATGTGAAGCCCAAACAGATGTTGTGGATTAATTTAAAATGTAGAAATAAACATTAGTTTGCAAACATGCTGTGGTTCTGGAGGTCTAACAGAGTTGCAGATTTATAAATGGGAATTTCCTTTTTGCTACCAGCTGCTGCGTGCTCCCCACTTTGGACAGTGACTGATGACCTATAGGACTTGATCACAAGAAGTGCAGTTACAGTATTATTCACATACTGCTAGCAACTATCATTTAAAAACAGAAAGACATGGTACAAGATGATTATTGACTCTTTTAAGTACCAAGATTTTTATATGCTGTCTTAATGTACTAAGGGTATTATCTGTCTGGTACATATGCAGTATTCCCTGAACTGTCTGATTTCTTGAAAGAAGCAATATAGTTCAACATGAAGCTTATCATGTCTGGTCAAAGACTAGGAAACCAGTCTCCTTCAGGTGAGGAAAGGCACACCATCTAGTGAGCATTCTTGGGTTTCACCTGGTAAAACATTGAAGCAGTGCTGATGCCTTGGATTT
>WEKY01000096.1:0-10562 GCA_013390045.1 Picathartes gymnocephalus | reverse complement strand
GTGGGAGCTGTCCCTGCCCATCGCCGGGATCCCTCCCCAGCCATTCCCTGATCCCTCCCACCCCCTTTTATTCCGAGCGGATCCTTTGGGTTTTCCCGCAGATCCTGAGTCACGCATTCCAGGGAGGATAAATCCCTGACTTCTACCATGAATTCGTTAATTAACGCCCAATTAGCGCGGGTTTGGGCAATGTGCGAGTCCGTAAGATCCTGTTATTTCCATAGACACGAACCCGAGTGATTCCCAGATAAAACTGCAGCTGGGTGGGATTTTCCAGGATATTCTGTGATTTTCCCAGGATATTCTGGGATTTTTCCGAGATATTCTGGGATTTTCCCATGATATTCTGGGATTTTTTTCGAGGTGTTCTGGGATTTTTCCAAGATATTCTGAGATTTTTTCCATAAATCCAAGGAAATCGGGATAAATCCAGTGTTTCCCAGTGCAAAAAAAAGGGATTATTTTAGCTTTCAATAATTCAAAAATACAATTAATTCAAAAATTCAATAATTAGAAAATTCAGAAATTCAAAAATTCAAATAATTCAAATAATTGGAAAATTCAAATAATTCAAATTCAATAATTCAGATAATTAAAATAATTTTAAAATTCTAATAATTTAATCATTCAGTAATTCAGATAGATTGAAAATTCAATAATTCAAATAATTCAAAAATTCAATAATTCAAAAAAATCCAGTAGAAGTTCAAAAATTCAAGAATTCAAAAATCCAAATAATTCAAATAGTTTTAAAATTCAAATAATCAGATTCAATAATTCAAAAAATTAAAATTATTTGAAAATTCTAATAATTCAGTAATTCAGATAATTTGAAAATTAATTCAATAATTCAAAAATAATTCAAAAATTCAATAATTCAAAAATAATTCAAAAATTCAATAATTCAAATAATTCAAATTCAGTAATTCAAATAATTAATATAATTTAGAATTCTAATAATTCAGTAATTCAGATAATTTGAAAATTAATTCAATAATTCAAATATTTCAAAAATTCAATAAATTCTGAATTTTTGGGAATGTGCCGTGGGATTTCTCTGAATTTTTGGGAATGTGCTGTGGGGTTTCTCTGAATTTTTGGGAATGTCCTGTGGGATTTTTCCTTGAATTTTTGGGAATGTGCCATGGGATTTCTCTGTGAATTTTTGGGAATGTGCCGTGGGATTTCTCTGAATTTTTGGGAATGTGCTGTGGGGTTTCTCTGTGAATTTTTGGGAATGTTCCGTGGGATTTTTCCCTGAATTTTTGGGAATGTGCCGTGGGATTTCTGTGTGAATTTTTGGGAATATGCTGTGGGATTTTTACTTGAATTTTCAGGAGTGTGCCGTGAGATTTCTCTGTGAATTTTTGGGAACGTGCTGTGGGGTTTTCCCTGAATTTTTGGGAATGTTCCGTGGGATTTTTCCCTGAATTTTTGGGAATGTGCTGTGGGATTTTCCCTGAATTTTTGGGAATGTGCCGTGGGATTTCTCTGTGAATTTTTGGGAATGTGCCATGGAGTTCCTTTCCCAGAACAATGCAGCTGTTGGAAAAGGAGAAAGTTGTGGATTTTCCACCCCTGGAAGCGCCCAAGGCCAGGCTGGAATGGCTTTGGAACAATCTGGGATTATGGAATTTCCCTGCCCAGGCATTGAATGAGATCAGTTTTGATCCCTTCCCAGCCAAACCACTCCAGGATTTTCAGATTAAAATGGAAAAATCCCTCCAAATCTGGGTGAAACCTGGGCTGGATTTCTTCTCTTCCCGAGCAATCCAACTCTTTTCAAATCAATCGGAATATCCCAAAAATTCACTTTTCCCCAAAATCCCGTTGTCAGTCAGTCTGGGAAATTCATCTTTGGATGGTTTTGGACATCCCCAGAGCTCAGTGGGAGAAAGCCAAGGGAACATTCCTGGTTTTTGGGGATCCCTGGGAATGGGGAGGAGCTCAGGAATGTTCCCATGAGCCGGGCGTGGATCTTCCGTGGCTCTCCCAGGCACTTGTCAGGAATTAACCTGGAGAAAACGAGAGCTGGATTTCCAGGAATTCCTCCCCTCCCTCTTCTGTGCAGGGTTTAATTCCCCTCAGTAATTCCTTATTAATAACCGAGTTTATATTTCATATTTACTCCGTGCTCTCGGTGCAGGGTGAAGTCACAATCCCGCTATTCCTGTAAAATTCCATTCTTGACTCCTGGGGCTGATTCCCAGCATGGGATATTTTGTCCTTAATGGCAAAGAGATATTTTCCGTGTGGAAAAAAATGCCAGTTTAGGTTGGGTTTGAGCTTTGCTTCAGCACAGGAGAAGGGAGGTAATTCGGATTATTTCTAATTTCTGCAAGCACCGAGTGGTTCGGATCTCAGAAACCGGGATTTGTTTAAGTCGCAAGGGATGGGAAGGATCCAATCCTGACTTAAATCGGTTTAAAATATGATAAATAAACTTTAAAACAGCGGATAAATTTCAGAGCAATCCTGATTGTGAGGGATGGAGAGACGCGGGGAAGGGATGGATGGGATCTGGGAAGGAATTCCCAGAGAAGCTGTGGATCCCTGGAAGTGCCCAAGGAGAGGTTGGAGCAGCCTGGGGTCGTGGACTCCGAGCCAGGGAGTGAAACTTGAGAAATGTGGAGTTTGGTACCCAGAATAAGACAGGGGGTGATGGAGCTGCGACTCGCCGGAGATAAAAAGGGATTTTTATTCCAGTTTGGAGCTTTGACCCCAGGGAAGCGACGACCTCACATTCCCACATCCACGGAAATCTCCGAGGGATTCAGGAGCACCTGGAAGAGTTGGGGAAGGAGCTGGAGCATGGGCTGGAGGAAAACTTCAGAGGGATTTTTCCAGGATTTGCGTGGAAAAAGTGCTCTGAGAACTCCTGGATCCACAGGGGCTGAACTCTTGGAATAAACTGGAGAGGAACCCTTGGAAAAAACTGGAAACGAACCCTTGGAAAAAACTGGAAACGAACCCTTGGAATAAAGTGGAGAGGAACCCTTGGAAAAAACTGGAAACAAACCCTTGGAATAAACTGGAGATGAACCAACCCATGGAATAAACTGGAGACGAACCCTTGGAATAAACTGGAAGCAAACTCTTGGAATTTTGGGTGGGTTTGTTTTTATCCACCACGGCCTGGAATTCAACCTGGCTTAACAAAGCCTGGCTTTATGCAAATTTATGAGCAATATTAATGAGGGAGTGAGTTTCCTCCCCATGTTCCAGCTGTTCTGATCCTTCCCTTGGATCTTCCCTGCTCCAGTTGTTTCCTGAACGGTGACAAACCCAAAGGAAAAAGCTGGATTTGCATCCCCAATCCTTAATCTGGGATTTGAAGGGTTTTTCCTTCCCCTGGGAGACCCCACAACTCCATTCCCATGGGAAAGAGGCAGCTCAGGGCTGGCTGGGCTGTCATTCCCTGTTCCTCATTAAACCAAGCTCCGCTGACTAAAGCTCTGCTCATTAACTCCATTTTCCCTGCCCTGCTGCCGGCTGGGAGCGGCGTTCCCAGCCTTGGGAATGCTGGGAGTTGGAGCCAGCCCTTCCCCCTGGCTGTGGGGACAGTCCCTGGTGTCACCAAGGGGCTCAGGGACAGGTTTGGATTCCCAGCAGTGACCCCCGGAAAAACGGGAATCAATGAGAGCTCTCCCTGACTCCGAGCACGGCATCCCAGGGAAGTTTTTCCATCCCAAATCCGCTGCTGGAGCAGGGGCAGGGTTTTCTCGTCAGCTTTTGGGTTTGGGTTTTGGAGAGGTTCCCTCTGGGATCAGAATTGTGGAGTTATGGAATGGTTTGGGTGGGAAGGGACCTTCAAACCCCTCCCATCGCAGCCCGTCCCGTTCCAGCTCCTGGTGACACCTTCCAGCTTCCCAACCCCCTCCAGCCCGGCCTTGCCACGGCGGGAGGTGGCACTGGAGGGGCTTTAAGGCCTCTTCCCACCAAAACCATCCCAGCATTCCCTGGCTTCCAGCAGGAATTCCACCTTCCACCAGAAGTTCCACTTCCAGCAGAAATTCCACTTCTGCCAGAAATTCCATCAGAAATCCCACCTTCCAGGAGAAATCCCACCTTCCAGGAGAAATCCCACCTTCCAGGAGAAGTTCCACCTTCCAGCAGAGATTCCACCTCCCACCAGAAATTCCATCTCCCACCAGAAATTCCACCTTCCAGCAGAAATTCTGCTTCCAGCAGAAATTCCATCTTCCACCAGAAGTTCCACGTTTCACCAGAAAATCTACCTTCCAGGAGAAATTCCATCTTCCAGGAGAAATTCTATCTTCCAGCAGAAATTCCACTTCCACCAGAAATTCTGTTTTCCACCAGACATTCCACCTTCCAGCAGAAGTTCCACCTTCCAGGAGGAATTCCGCCTTCCAGCAGAAATTCCACCTCCAGCAGAAATTCCACCTCCCACCGGCCCGGGCTCCTCAGCTGCACTCAGTGAGCTCTGTGTGCCCGTTATTTTTTCCCAACGTGGAATTCACCATTTCTGGCCACAATCTCCTCCTCCTTATCCAAGAACGTTTCTCCCAAAAGCCTTGATTTGTCATTTCATTTCATTTTTGATTTCTTCTCTTCTTCTTCCCACCTCACACCAAAGCCTGGAGAAGACTCCCAAACTTCCATCTCTGATTCCTGTCCCAGTGATCCAATGGCATGGCTCTCTCCAAAGTTCTCCAGACCCTTCTCCTGGTGTCCATTCCCTGCTTCCAAGCCTTGGGAGGGCCCTGGGATTTGAGATGGGGCCTCAGCAGTGTGGAATTTCCTGGAATTCCAAGGAAAGGCAGAGCTGGAGAGCTCCCAGGTTTCTTCTCTTCCCACCTCTCACCAAATCCTGCAGAAAACTCCCAGCTCTCTCCCAAACTTCCATCTCTGATTCCTGTCCCAGTGATCCAATGGCATGGCTCTCTCCAAAGTTCTCCAGACCCTTCTCCTGGTGTCCATTCCCTGCTTCCAAGCCTTGGGAGGGCCCTGGGATTTGAGATGGGGCCTCAGCAGTGTGGAATTTCCTGGAATTCCAAGGAAAGGCAGAGCTCCCAGGTGAGCCCTTGGTGGGGACGTGCAGCTCGGGAACACCAGGGCACAACCCCCCTCACCTTCCATCCAGGGAAAACCTTGGAATCCCTTCCCAATCCTCAATCCCCCAGCAGCCAATGGCATTTCCAGCTGGAAGAAATCCCGATCCGAAACCTCTCCCTGGTTTTTCCCGTTTTTCTCCGTGGATGCAAACGCCGGGATTTTTCCGCAGGCTCTCGCTCCCCCTCGTGCCCGCTCGGGGCTTTTGCAGCTTCTCAGCTGGAATTCATCCCAGTCCCTCCTCCTTCCAGGAGCCCGGCTGTGATCCCATCCTCCTGCCACGGAATCCTGATGGCAATCCCTGTATTTCTGAGGATTTGGGCAATGATTCCTAATTCTTGTTCCCCCGTCAGGGCTGTGGTTACAGAAATTTTATATTATAAAATTTATATTTTATATTTACTGTTCTTGGCTCTGAACTTCATCCCGAAGTGATTTATTCATCAAAGTAGGGTTTAAAAGCTTTTCCTAATTGTTCTCCCTTTTTTTTCCGGAGCTGGGATTTGGAGCAGCTTTTCCAAGCAGGTCACTGCTGGGTTTTCCCAAATTTTTTAATAATAAGCCTTGTTTTGAGTCAGGGATTTTGGAAACCACCAACAACAGGGAATTAAAGGTTGGGGAGCATCGGGGAGGTTTTGTTCCGGTGTTTTCAGGGATCATGGGAGGGAAGGAGGAAAACACTGATTTCCTCATTCTGACCTAAAGCTTCATCTCTAAAACTTAAAAAGAACTCAAAATATTCATTATCCATTATCCATTATTCATTTTAGCTTTTTTTTTCTTTTTTTTTTTTTTTTTTTCCTAAAATAAGGTTGTAGGGCTCAGATGGGAAGCGAAATTCCTGATCTCAGAGATTATCCCAGACTTTAAAGGTTTGCAAAATGGAAACAACCTCAGGGTTTGATACATTGGGATATTTTGTTGGATCAAACTGCCCAAGAAAAAGGTCTCAGGAGATCCTCAAGCCCAGCCTGGGGCAGGTTGGTCGGGAGCAGATCCCATCAGGTTTGGGATTTCTCCAAGGACGGAGCCTCCGCGGTGTCCCTGTGCCAGAGCAGCATCACCCTCCCGGGAAAACAGGGAATTTCTTGTGGTGCAATGGAATTTCTGCTGTTCCCATGTGTCCCTGGTGGCTCTTTCCCACTCAGGGGTCACCACTGCCTTAGGGTTAGGGGTTTTTCCAGAGCTGGGATTTATCAAAGTCGGGTTTAAAAGCTTTTCCTGAATGTTCTCCCTTCTTCTGGAGTCAGGATTTGGAGCAGCTTTTCCAAGCAGGTCACTGCTGGTTTTTCCCAAATTTATTAATCAAAGTGGGGTTTAAAAGCTTTTCCTAATTGTTCTCCCTTTTTTTCCGGAGCTGGGATTTGGAGCAGCTTTTCCAAGCAGGATGTTCCTGTCCCTTGAGCTCTCTGCAGGTTCCTCTCCTGTCCTGGGGTGTCCAGCAGTGGACACAGCCATGGGGACAGGGCAGGGGTCTGTGAGAAGCTTCCAGAAGCTCCGTGTTGGACCCCCCACTGGCCGGGGCTGGATCCATCTGGGAAGGTGGGAGCACCTCTGGGATAAAATATTGGAGAAGGGGGAATGCAAAACTGGAGGTGGGAAAACAGCAGGAGAGAGGATGGGAACTGCTAATCCCAGTGGTGAAATTCCCACTGGAGCTGCTCCTGAGGGACTGACCCCGTGGAAAAAGGGATCCAGGCTGGAGGAGCTCCTGAGGGACTGACCCCATGGAAAAAGGGATCCAGGCTGGAGCAACTCCTGAGGGACTGACCCCATGGAAAAAGGGATCCAGGCTGGAGCAGCTCCTGAGGGACTGACCCCATGGAAAAAGGGATCCAGGCTGGAGCAGCTCCTGAGGGACTGACCCCATGGGAAAAGGGATCCATGATGGAGCCACTCCTGAAGAACTGCAGCCGATGGGAAGGACTGGAGAAGTTCCAGGGAATGTTTAAGTTGGATATTGGGAAAAGTCCTTCATGGAAAAGGTTGTCCATCCCCGGCCCAGCTGCCCAGGGCAGGGATGGAGTCCCCATCCCTGCAGGAATTCCAGAGCCCTGTGGATGTGGCACTTGGGGACAGGGTCAGTGGTGGCCTTGGCAGTGTTGGGTTGGACTCCAGGGGCTTTTCCAACCTCAACAATTCCATGTTTTCCATGGAGGAAGGAATGCCCGGTGTGCAGGGACAGCGAGAGCTCTGGGAATCCTTTGGCTCCCTGGGAATATCCGCGCAGTGCAAATCCCACACGTCTGCTTTTTCCTGGCACAAATGAAACTCGGTGTTCTTGGAGATGGGAATGGGATGGTGAAGGCAGCAGTGACCGGAAGCTTCTTCCCGTCTGGAAGGGGGAGCTGCCAACAGTGGGAAAATACCACCCCAAATATAACAAACTCCAAACATTCCCAGCAGAGAAGGGGAATTCCAAGGAAGGAAAAGAAATGGGATGCTCCAGCTTCGCCTTGGCAGTGGTGACATTCCAAAGAAGGCTTGGGAAGCTCGTGGAAATGTGGGATTTTGAGTGAATTTCAGTTAAGCCGAAACCTCAGCTCAGAAAAGGGGGCAGGCCGGTGTTTGTGTCGCGGTCTGGATGTGGGATTGTGCCACTGCACGAGCGGGAGATCCCTTTCCAAACGTTCCTTCCCGTCCTCTCAGCCCTCCCAGCAGCTCCGGCTCCGCTCTTCCCGGCGATTGTGCGCAATTCCCATCCTTTAAAAGCGTTCCCCTTGGAACGTGGCGTTCATTCCAGAGTGGAGTGATCCTTTAAAAGCGTTCCCCTTGGAATGTGGATTTATTCCAGAGTGGAGTGATCCTTTTAAAGCGTTCCCCTTGGAATGTGGAGTTCATTCCGAACTCGACTGATGCTTTAAAAGCGTTCCCCTTGGAATGCGGAGTTCATTCTGAGCTGGATCAATCCTTTTACAGCATTCCCCCTTGGAATGTTGAGTTCATTCCGAGCCAGATCGATCCTTTAAATGTGTTCCCCTTGGGGTCTGGAGTTCATTCCACCTTGGAATGTGGAGTTTATTCCAGACTGGATTGATCCTTTTAAAGCGTTCCCCTTGGAATGTGGAGTTCATTCCTAGCTGGATCGATGCTTTAAAAGTGTTCCCCTTGGAATGTGGAGTTTATTCCAGACTGGATTGATCCTTTTAAAGCGTTCCCCTTGGAATGTGGAGTTCATTCCTAGCTGGATCGATGCTTTAAAAGTGTTCCCCTTGGAATGTGGAGTTTATTCCGGACTGGATGGATCCTCTAAAAGCGTTCACCTTGGAATGTGGAGTTCATTTTGCCTTGGAATGTGGATCTGGATCAGTCCTTTAAAAGTATTGCCCTTGGGACATGGAGTCCATGATCCTTTCAGTGCATTCCCGTTGGGATGTGGAGCTCATTCCCAGGCGGATGCAGCTGGAGCTGAGCTCCGGCCGGGATTTGAGGCGTCCCTGCCCTCCCTGGGCCGAGGCTGCAGGACTCGGACGGTGCCGGGGGCAATCCCGGCCGTGCCCGCGGGACATCACCGCCACATCCGTGGGAATATCGGAATTCTGGGAATGCCGGGCTGGGATCAGCAGCAGGTGCTGGATGGACACGTCCTCCACGCCACGCCAGGTCGTTCCTGACTCACCCAGGGAATCAGGGCTGGAGAAAACTGGATCTGAGCCATTCCGGGATCTGGGATTTGGAGCAGGAATGAGGATCCTGCCGGATCCTGAGGGACCTCTCTGCTGGGACACCCGGCCCGGAAACCCCCATGGAGCTGTGGGATGGGCTGCTGCATCCCAGTGCATCCCCAGTGCATCCCCGGTGCATTCCCAGTGCATTCCCAGTGCATCCCCGGGGCATCCCCGGGGGATCCCCAGTGCATTCCAGTGCATCCCCAGTGCATCCCCGGTGCATTCCCAGTGCATTCCCAGTTCATTCCCAGTGCATTCCAGTGCATTCCCGGTGCATTCCCAGTGCATCCCCGGGGCATTCCCAGTGCAATCCCAGTGCATTCCCAGTGCATCCCAGTGCATTCGCAGTGCATCCCAGTTCATCCCAGTGCATTCCTGATGTGAATGTGGAGGGATTCAGGTGCTGTGGGATTGGCTTGTACATCCCAGTGCATCCCAGTTCATTCCCAGTGCATTCCCAGTTGTCAGCGTGGCAGAATTTGGGAGCTGTGGGGCTGGGCTGGTGCATCCCAGTGCAGTCCCAGTTCATTCCCAGCACATCCCAGTGCATTCCCAGTGCATCCCAGTGCATTCCTAGATGTGAGTGTGGAGGGATTCAGGAGCTGTGGGATTGGCTGGTGTATCCCAGTCCA
The DNA here is from genome assembly GCA_013390045.1 of Picathartes gymnocephalus. Lineage (NCBI taxonomy): Eukaryota > Metazoa > Chordata > Aves > Passeriformes > Picathartidae > Picathartes > Picathartes gymnocephalus. Next base: position 1,186 of record WEKY01000096.1, on the reverse strand, counting down.
TCCCAATTAATTCCCAGTTCATCCCAGTGCATCCCAGTGCATTCCTAGATGTGAGTGTGGAGGGATTCAGGAGCTGTGGGGTTGGCGGGGAGGAGCAGTGGGAAAATCCACAGAGTTTTCCAGTAGATTTGGAATTTCATCTCAGATCCATCTTTTCACCTTCATTTTTATCACCAGTTCTCATTCTGCTCTCGGAATAAAAACCGTCAAACTCCCAGACGCCCTCCAGGGCACCGAGCCCTCCTCATTTTTGGGGTTAAAGGGTTTAGAATGGATCCCAAATATTAAAATCCACTTTTCCTGGTGGAAAGAATTCCCAAAGCAGCTGAAAATAAAATGGCATCGCTCCAAAAACCAGGCAGGGCTTGCAATGCAGAATTCCCGGTCTGGGATTTGCTCCCTCGGGGCTTTCTCGGTGTCGTGTGGCCCAAAAATGGACAAATATTTGTTATTTTTCCCTGTATTTCTGCTCACATCTTCAATTTCTGCCTTTAAAGTTGTCCTTCCTGGTGGCTCTTCTAAAAATACTTGGATTAAAACGATAAAATTTGGAATTCTGGTGCTCCCGCGAAGGGATTTGATTTCATTTATAAATAATGTCCATGGATTAAATTCACATTTCATTATTTTCCTTTAATATCCAGCTTTATGTTCCCTGCTATCCCTTTCTTAATTTGATGGATTTTCACGTAGAATTCCAGCTTATTCTGCCTCCCCTTTATTTTTTACAGCACAATTCTTTCCGCCTTCCGCCAGGTTTTACCACATTCCTGTGGGCAGTCAGGCAGTGAATTTCGCATTATCCGTGACAAACTTTGCGTTGTTCACAGCGCCATTTTTTGCTTCAAATGCAGATTTTTCCCTCGTCAAAATATGGAATTCTCCTTAAAAACCAAACCTCTCCCTGTGGGTCCTATTAATTTTCCCATTCTGGGTTTGGGGCCGCTGGGATCGGAGTCAGATGACAAAAACTTGATTTTTAAACAGAATTTTTTGTCAATTTTCCTGCCCCGATAATTTCCTTTTCCAGTGCTGTTCTGCGATGCCGTGGCTGGTTTTCACTTGATTTTTAAATAGAATTTTTTGTCATTCTTCGTGCCTCAGTAATTTCCTTTTCCAGCACCATTCTCTGATGCTGTGGCTGGTTTTCACTTGGTTTTTAAGCAGAATTTTTTGTCATTCTTCC
>WEKY01000095.1:366742-377854 GCA_013390045.1 Picathartes gymnocephalus | reverse complement strand
CATATTCTGTCATTCTGTGATTCCATACTTCATTTTTGATCCCTGAATGAATGTCTGGTTTATTAGTAGTTATATTATTTCTTCCACTTATATACCACCTATGAATGTATTTACTGTCCTTTAAAATCCAAACTCCCTTTTCATAGCTTCATATGCAAATGTTAACTCTGCAAATAATATGCAAAAATATCTTATTCTGTTTCAGTGTTGAAGTAGAGAAGGTACAAGATACATCACCATCTGTTTCAAGAAAAAGCAGCAGAGAAAAAGCAAGGTGTGGTTCTCAGATTTACTAGTTGTCCATGTTCTGTTATTGCTCTAACACTAGAAATAGAGGTCTGACTGAAAATAGTGACAGACAGTTTCTAAATGGAGTACAAATACCTAAACACAATGTTAAATATATTTTTGGAGTCTTTCTTTCACCTCCTATTTGCAGTAATATTCCTTTGTCTATCTTAGTGATTATTTGTCCTCTCTTCCCATGCTGTATTTGAACAGCTCACTTATTTGCTCTTTTTTTCCCCTTCATTATCCCTTGGAAGCAGTGAAATGCTGTTATTTTACAACTTGACAACCAAGACACAGGGAAATGACAGTAGAAGTTCTTTCTCAGTTCAGAATCTAAACCCATAAAATGTTCCTACACTGCCTCCATGCCATCTTATTTCTAGACTAAATCTCTTCCATAGATGACTAATAGCTGAGAAGGGTGTACTCAGAACTGTCTTGATTTTTAGGCAACTAGCCTAAAAATGCTTCGCTCTTGCAGCACTTGTCCTGATCCATATGATGTACTAAGTACAATGCTGCAGTCTGTCTCTTCATACTAAGTAGATCAGAACCTCTACTCTTGTAGAGGTTAAAAAATTAAAATTAATTTCCTTCTTTTAAAAAAAGAGGATTCGAGTCTGTCTCTCACACCTGTAGATAGCTGACCACAAGATATTTGGGGTTTAGCAGTCTCTTTGTGGTTTGTTGTAGCTGATCACTAACGACGAGGTGTAATGAACAGGGCTTTCTACTTCAGCTGTTCAGGTACTTAACTCTCCTTAATCTCGCCAAGACTAGGCTTCTAGTCCTTCTCTAATATAAAATACTTAACCTGTAGTTTGTTTCTGTGGAAGAAAACTGAGCCATGGTCTCCCAGCTGTCCATCCTGTAAAACAGCAGCACAATCATGACAACAACAGTGCCTTTTGGAGAAGCCAGATGTACATGCCTAATCCCGGGGGAATCCAAAACCAGTCCAAATAGAGCCTCCTTGCCATCAATGGATGGTCTCTAGTCCTTGATAGGAATGTGATATAACCTTCAACTCTTCTTGGCTTTCTGTTAGCTAACTTAGTGAGCTGACCATTTATCATGCTGGTTTCTATGGGTCCCAGTCCTGACTTCCTACTTTTCCTTTCTTTATGGTAAAGGGAGCCTTGGCAATTACTCAGGGCTGTGAGTTCTAGTCAGTGATAGACATTACAAAATCCTAAGTTCTTCTGTGTTGGAAAAAAAAGGAGAAATGGTGTGTCTGTTATAAAAGTTGATGTACTGTATTTCCAATTTTTATTTTAGAGCTCATTCATGAACTGTGATACCCTACTGTCTGTATAGGTGTTTTATTGACAGAGAAAATGGCTGATTTCTTACACTGCTTGTATATTTCAGTGTACGTTTCTATCTGCACTTGAGAGACGAAATGTGCAGTAAGAAAATCGAGACAAAACTGAAACGTGCTTTTCATCTCAAAAGTTCAGTGGTATCTCCAGTAGAGGAAAAGCAGAAATTACTTGGACAATGGTGTTCACTCAGCAAAAAGCAGCACTAGAGAAAAAGGCTTTAAGTATTATACTTTGGGTTGTATTTTATATGTTTGAATTATATCAACTTGTTTAGAACAGACATGCAAATTACTGACAGATAATAGCTACTCACTGTGAATGTTTGAGGTTTTGACTTAAACCAGGACCCAAATTGTCGGACTAGTCTATCCAAAAGTTATTGACTTACAAGGCAGACATTCCCATTTGACTAGTTATTTGGACTAAAAGCACTTCTGAAATTCAGGTTAAATAGTTTTATAAAAGATACCTGAAATGGATCATATGAATTGCATTGTGGAAGGTTCCTGTTTCAGGATGCACCAGAGTAGATACAGCAGCCTGAGTGCCTTAGAAGGCCTGTCCCAGCTTGTACTCCCTTGCAGGTCCTGCTGCTGCCCACGTGCCCAGCTCATGACCCACTGTGCATATTCCAGTTTACTCACAGGGAGCAGAGGCAAGAGGACATACTTGCCCCAGTTATGTTTTCTCTGCTCCAGTGGGGGATTCCTTCACTTTGGAAAGATGCTCTAGAGTCATAGGCCATTTTGAATAATCTCAGGAGCTGGGAGACCTGTTGTGACAAGATAATATATTTGTTTATTACAGTGTGTGATGAGGATACACTTAGATAGTTGCTTTTTAATGTAATTTATGTCTGTTACAGAGTAAATGACTGCTCTGTTTGCAACCACAACTATTTTGAAAAGCAAAAAATTTTCTTTAGGAAAAAACAAATACCTGCCTCAATTTCCCATAGTAAACCTTGCAGGGGTAAAAGGACTCCTTTCTTCAAGTATGAAATAATTGCTTTTGAATGTCATGATCAAGTTGTATGATTTATAACCCCATTGTCATTCATTTTGAATCCATAATTCATACATCATTATTATTATTAATTTGTGAGATATATGGGAGTTACTTGAAGGTCAGTAGCTGACTGCAAGTCTCAAACATGCTTAGACTTTTCCTACATAAGTTTTCCTTTGATCATATGTTTCTGTTCATCATTATTTTGCAAAGTACTACGGAACACTGTTTAAAACCATTGTTTTGAAAAAGTGATACTTCTTTATATAAACCATAGTTGAAAGGCAAGAGAAAGGGCAGTAGTAATTATCTGCTGGAAATGTTTGAATTAGATGTAGAGGAAGTGCCTAGTTGATAGTTTGACATATATTTGCATTGACAGCAACATTTTTAATCAGGCAGTTTCATATCTGATATACACATTGACTGGGCTAAAAGATTGTATTTAATGTAGACTAATAAATGTGTATTTATTCCATCCTGTGTTTCAGTACTGCATTTAAGGAAATACTTCCCAATGCTCATTTATTCCTTTTCAGAAGAGAACCAGGGAATTTAAGCTATGCAAAATGGGAAAGAATATAGGTGTCTTTTTGATGGTATAATATTGTATTGGCTGCCTTCTTCCTCTGGCTGATGCTCTGGTGACCTATTGGACTCTTGTACTAAAATTGCAAAGAATCAGAAACAGCTTGGAAACTATTAAAGTGCCATGAGCTCTCCTTTGCAATATTCCTCTGCTTTCACAGCAAGTAGTCTCATGACTAGGAAGACAGGTCTGAGAAATGAGAGTGATTTTTTTTCTGATGTCACAATACCCACTGGTAAGAAAATAGGGATTAAAAAAACAGGGCAGCAAAAAGACAGTAGAAGTCTCCTGTAGTGGTTACTGGTTATTTTATAGCACTGAGCTGTAAGCAGCTCCACAGTTCCTTATGAGATAAGGATTAGACAGATATGATGAACTGAAGAGCTGAGGAGTAAGGTACAGACAAGTGTGGAAGACAACCTTAAATCAGCTATTCCACCAAGGAACAAAATATAATCATACCTGAGAGAAATAAGAAGCAGCAAAAAACCCAAACAAATCACTGTTCAAACCCATCTCTTTCAGGTATTTTGTTCCTGAAAATTGGAAAGGAGGAGAAGATGTGTGATACTAGAGTCATTTGAATAGATAGGAATAGGAAGCAAATTCTCCTATAGCACTGCAATTTAATGGTGCACTTCTCATAGAGAAAAGAAAGTACTGGGAGGATAGAAGGGAAGAAGGGGGAAAAGGGCAAATGGTGAAGAAACAAGAATTATAGCATTTGTAAATGTTCTTTTTAAAACCTCCTAAACTGGACACCAGAAAATTGGGAATAATTCAGGATTTTTTAAACACAGTATTTTTAATCATAATGTATAAATGGATAAGTAGATAGCTATTTAATCTAGCATTATAACATTCTTTGGCTATAGTTAGAGTCAAATTAGATAAAGAAAACTGTTTGTCTGCTTTTTTCCAAGTGTAAGTGTAATTAATAACCAGAACAGTTTATTTAAGAGGGTGGTGAATTTTCTATCATTTTAAGATTAAATCTTAATTGGTTATCCTTTTAAAATAATGTGCTTTGTGTCACCTATGAAAAGGGTTTTTTGCGAATATGGTAAATCTTAGTAGGTTAAAGAAAAGTTTGCAAAGTATTCTGAAGACAAATTGCTTGATTTCAACTACTGATAATGGTGTATGCCCTTTTGCTTTGTTCAATACCTTCCATCTTAAGAGTGCTATTCATAGTAAAAATTTTAAGAATAATTTGAATAGCATACAATAATGATAGTGTGTCCTGGAGCCATGGACTCTAGTGGTCCTTTTTTTCTTTTTCCTTCCAAGATCACCAGAAGTATTATAGATTTTAAAAAAATAAGTGAGAAGTGTTAAATGAAGGAAAGAAGTTTTGATGTATTTCACTGTAAAATTTTTCAGGATCTATGCTGAAAAAAGACAGAATGCTTACAAATCACTAGTAACATGTGTTTCCATAAATGAAAGATCCTAAACTCTCTGATTGTATACACCTTAATAGTACCTCTGGTAAGATACTGATTTTATAGTTGCTGCATGACTTGTGAAATGCACAGTATTTACTTTAAGCAGAACAATCATTTCATTTGTACTTCTGCAGGGTGCTTAAGATGCCTGTTTAGGATCATAGTCATTTTTCAGATCCTAAGCATTAGTAAAATATGAAGCGTGTGCAATGAAAAAGAGTCAGCAAAAACACAGACTTGTTGTAAAATCTTTCTCTGACAAGTCATGCTGTAGTTCGCATAATGCACGAAGTACCTGAACTTGCAAGTACAGAGGCTGCCTTTTGGAATGTCCTGTCAAGATTTCAGCCATGCTTTTGATACCATCTTGTCCTTTATTTGAAGACCAGATTTTATCAAGTAAAAACTCATGATCCTTAATTCATATCCATATAGAACTAAACCATAACTAAAAATATGCCCTATTTGTATTTAGTAGATGTCTCCTCATCTAGATAATCCATATATGGAAAAGGCATATCAGAGTCATTAAGTAAAAATAAAATGAGAATTTACAACAGTGTTAATATGGAGATAGTGGCACTTGTTCCTAACCACCTCCTGAAGGCATGTTCCACAAGTGTTCTCTACGGCTTTGTAGATTTTGGATATTTGTAATTAAGAGAAAAGATGTCTCCTACCTTCTACCTCTCCTCAGTCAGTTTGTCTAACTTTATCCTGTTGGAGAATTAATGTATTTGAATTTGGACTTTAGAGATTACAGTATTCTAAATAAGTGTGTATTTTTTTTCTATGTAAGAAAAGGGAAGGGGAAAAAGGAAGAGGAAAAACCAAAAGAAGTTATTCCTGTTACTCCTACAGTCCAGGAGGAAATAAATCTAGAAAATTCCCATTGGCTACCACCACCTGACTTCATTTTAATGGATTACATTAATGATGCTTCCAAAACAATTCTACCACTAACTACTACCGGGGAACAGGTTGTGGCTCTTGCACAGTGAGTACCAAATCATATTTTCATAAGCTGAATTGGTAAAATAACTGTTTTCTTATCCAAGGACAACTTTTCCAAAATAGTTATTTTCCCATGCTTAAGTCGAATCCAAATCAGCTTTGGGCCAGAATGTTGACATAATTTAGATTTTAAGTTTCTTGTTTGTAATTCTGTTTCTAATTAATTTAAGATTTTTTTAAAGTAAAATATCTCTTGCAACAAAAGCGTATCAATTTATGATTTAAAAATATTCTTATAGACTATTTCAGGTTCTTTATCGCATTTATACACCTGTACTGATTCTTTCCAATGAACACATCAGCTGCATATAGCATCTACATGATCAAGGAGCCCCAAAGACCCAGGTTTTGCAAAGCCTAAAAGCATAGTTGGAACCCAAATCTAATAGTCAAGATGGTTGCAACTTACATTTATCATGTCTGTTCTTTCTCCTACCATTTTTCCTGCCTACTTGGTTTTGTAACCCCTTGTCCAAGGGGACAGCAATTCTGTTGTATTTTGTTTTCTATAGAGCCAAAAGCATAAGAGAAGTTTTCTAACATAGCTTTTAAGTGCTCTTGTAATTATATCCTGATGGTTCCATAGTGCCAGAATATTGCAATAGTGCCTGTACAGACTGTTGGTATCAATGTGTGATTCATTAGCTATACTGACTACTCAGCCTGGGCACCAATCACTGTCACCTCCATGCAGTGTGTCTGTTTTCATCTTCTCCATAGTTTAACCTTTATATCTTAGCAGTTTACTCGCTGCCTCCTGAATCTGGAGAGTTTTGTGTCAGATCCCACTTACTCTCACAAAATTTGTTACTTTTACTAACTCTCATTTTTAATGAAGTAGTCTAATGTGATATGAGGAATGACTTTTCCATTGATTGCAGAATTTGACAGGACAGATATTCATCCTTAACTATCCAGCTGTATATAAATCATGCTGCCTTCCTCAAGGTGGAATACATAAAAATCTCTTTTAAATCCGCTCTTCTAACACACCAGTGAAATACTTGCAGACACACAACCCAGTGAAACAATCATGGGGAATTTAAGTAGAGTGTTTCTGTGGGGATTTTTCTGTGTGTGTTCCATTTCAGGCGGCTGCCTGAATAGCATATGTTGAATAGGGAGTGGGGGAGAAGGCAGCTGCAGCATCCCTTAGCAGCCTGGCAGCCTGACTAGATTTCCTCTTGTGCTTATTGGGGAGGGGCTCAGGCTAGATGAGGGGACATCAGTAATGCTGGATGTCTCCTTTGGAACAAACACAGTGCACCTTTGTGTGCTGGTGAGCACGTCTGCTTGGGCAGCATTGCTCTCTTTAATGAGGGCTGGCTATGGGCACACACAGCACAAGGGGCTGCCTCGAGCCCACACTTCCTCAGCTTCACCAGTAATTCCCAGATTCAAGATACCTTGTCTGACACGCTTGGTGATAGTTTCCAGTGCCCATGCTATTGCAACCAGTGCTTCTTGAACCCTGAGTTTTCAAAAGTGAGGCCTCGGAGGTTGCCTTGCTTGTGCTGGGCAGAGGAACACATTCACTGCTTCTTCAGAGGAGAGAATGCAGGTTTTAGCTCCCTGTCTGAAGCAGTGGTTTGTGATTTCCATGTCAGCTCTGCAACATCTTGTCCAGAGTGAGAGACCTCAATAACCCTTGTGCCCGTGGCTGAGACACTGAGGAGAACAAAGGTCTTTACATACAGCAACCCTGCATAGGGGATGTGAAGGTGTGTGTGTATGAGACTTACAAACCAGCAAAGACATGCTTTAGGCAGAGCTTGCACTGATTGTGAGTTTGGATCTCTTTCTGTTTCTGAGCCATTTGTTTTAATGGATAAATACCTCTCACCCCCAAAATACTGGCTTCAATATAAGAAAGCACATGGAGAGGATAAGTACCTTCAATAAATACAACTGCTTTCCTATGCTGGGATTACTACCTATGGCTTTATTTTTGTCATACGTATTCTCATGCTTTTATTACTATTTCAAACAAATGATAGGTCTGGGGACTGTAATAGGTAACTCACCTAATCTGTTACCTGTAAACATGAACACCAGCTTCTGTAATTACTTCCTCGGTAATTATACTGTTATTGATGACTTTTTCTGAGGACTTTGTGCCTATACTACACCTCTCCAAAATCTCTGCTTTTGCACTTTGGTTTAGGTCTGTGACAAATATGAATGATTTGAGTTATAGTTATCTGTACTTATCAGTAAGCATATTTAAAAGACCAATTACTGAATTTAAAAAATTAATTAGGAAAACATAGGAAAGTATTACAGTCTCAAAGGTCATTCACTTCTTGCTTGTATACATTTCATTGTGCTACATTTTTGTGATAAATACAAGAGGAATTACAGATGTAATTGATCCCAGTATGCATTTGGAACAGTTTTGTTGCAGACAAGATGGGTGGCCCTGTTGAAAGAGAGCAACTACATAACTTCTGCTGGGAACTTGACATGAGTGAAATAGAATTTGAATTGAAAAGTAACATTGTGCCTATCGCAAAAATCAAAAGAGGGACGTTCTATCACAGGGCTTTACTTTTCAAGGTACATTATCATTTATTTTGCAACATAACATATTGTTGTTAAATGGATAATCTAAACTAAAGTATATTTGCATCAGTATACTACAGTATTTATATTGATGTAAAATCTTTTGTATACAGTATCATAATTTTTCACCAGCAAAGTTGATTTCCCAGAGAATGAAAGCTAGCATCGCTTCTTTCTGTAAACATTCTTGTCATTAAATTGTCTTAAGTGATATCAGTGGAATATTTGATAAATGGCAAAAAGCCAAAGCATTTGATTTGGAGTCAAAACATTTTACATTTTCTATAAACTGTAAAATATTGAATTATGCAGCTTCCTTCTTTTTCCATGCTGCAAATGTAAACTTGTTGGGACAATTTTTATTTGGTATCTATCCAATATTCTGTGATAGTATGTAACAGCTTCATGTTCTAGACTGGGAAGTTTTATTTCTTCCTTGTTCATATGAAGATGTACTGGTGCAGCCTGGTTATCTGTCCCATCCCTTTTCCTTGGCTGGATTTTGCTCTTTCTTGAATAGAAAGAAAAAGAGAAACAAGGGCCTAGCACATTAAGCAGGAAGGACCTAGGAAAGAGTACACAGGAGAAAGAGTATGACACTAAATTTATGGTATCCACAGGGAGAGAGTTTCCAACTTATTTTATTACATTCTGAGGGTGTGAATTAATTATGCTCCACTGTCCTAAGAAACTTTTGTAGGGACAGCTCATCCCTCTTAAAGCCACTGCACTCTAAGCAATGGATATCTGTGTCCATTTGTAACAAGTTAAAAATAATCCAGGATTTCATTCCTTCACAGCAGATGCATGTAGAAAAAGCAGTTTGGTAGCTGGAAACCATTATGAGTCTGTCTGTGATAGTGCAGCCCAGAGGAAAGGCAGGTGTTTCATCTAGTAGACACTTGCCTCACATTTCATTGCTTCCCACATTTCCAGGGCTGAAAAGGAAGGAGTGTGCTTCAGAGTGAAGCAACAGTCCTAAATTAACACTGATAAAAATGTTACATTTTTACACTTAATATTTCATCCTAGCTATATGTGTGCAGTGTGCCTACACCTCATTGCTTGAATAGACTTCAAAATGTTATTCAGAAGTAAATCTTCCAAGTAGAAAAAAAAAATTGCTGGGTACTGTGGGTGTCGCACTTCATCTGAGATCTGAAGGACTGGCTGATAAACAAATGTATCAGTGTTTGAAAAGAGTTAAAATGAATGTTTTTCATGTTGTGCATAGGACATGTGAGAAATAACATTTAAAAGCCTACACTTTCTAAGCAAAACCAACAATAAAGGTTTGAAGTTTGGAACACTTGAGAAATTTATAGTCTGTTTCAAGAAAGTTCTAGGCCTTTCAGGTATTTGTTTTGTTTTTAAGCATCTCTGGGCCTTGCTGTATATCACAGAAGCTACATGAATGAACTGTGATTAACTACTTTTTCTTTCTTTTTTAGGTGATAGCAGACAGAATTGGCATTGGCTGTAGTTTAGTTCGTGGCAAGTATAACAGAGCTTGGAATGAAGTTAAATTGGTTGAATACTCTCCCAAAGGGCTTCTGCTTCCTCCTCAAGAGTATATTGTGGATCTAATGTTTGAACCAGGCTGTTTGCTAAAACAAGGAAGTGCAAAGGCTGATCAATATAAACGTATTTAATCATCTTGATGAATTTCACCAAAATAAATATTTTAAATATGTTTGCAGTGCTGTATTTATTAAACATGAGGGTGTTCATATCCAACTGTCAAAAAGAAGCATATCTGGTATGTTGTCTTAAAGGTTTAATTAAACATGGTTTTGGTATCTAACTTCAGTGCGTAGAAATTTTGTTAATTTTTTTGTACTCTTTTAAGACTAAAGTGCAAAACTACAGGTTAAAATTTGGTAATCAATAATATTTGGTGTGTGCCAAGATTACAATGCTTATTAAATAAGTTTAAATTCCAATACAGCATATTCTCTTTTTAAAATTTTCCTTCAAATCCCATGCACATTTATAGGAATTTCATGTCCATAAAGCAAGAAAATGTGACATCTGATGAAATAACAAGACTCCTAAAAACAACTGGACAATTTTTGTGTGAAATAACCCAAGAACTGAGAATTAGAACTACAATAACAGTATACTTTCAGCCTCTGTAGAAAAAAAATCCCATTTATATTTCTTAGAACTTGGCAGAGTTAATATTTACAGATAATGGGATACTCTGGATGAAAGTAAATACTGTTTGTCCTGGCACAGGAAAGACAGATGATTGATAAGTTAATGCTTGTGATCTTTAAGTTCTTTATTTTTGACTTGAAGATAAAATGGACTCTGAGAAGGCAGCAGTTTTAGATGGGGAATTTGTATTTCTTGCAGCCTTGGGTAATGTGGTGTTGCTGAAGAGTAGCGGTGCTTCTAAGATAGGTAAAATGCTGGCTAGAACACTCTGGGAAACACTTCCTGGTGAAATTGTCAGGAATGTACTGGAGTATTTCAGAGAGCACCACTATCAGTTGAGTTTGCTGTGGAAAACTGAGAGAATGTCCTGTACAGCAGTTAGGCCAGTGCAGGCAACGCTGTACAGAACTGAATTTCAGAAGACCAGAACACCTACAACGAGGCATTTACTTCCTGCCCAGCTAAAATGTGATTAAAAAATTTGGGGTCTGTGTTCTTTTAGCTTTTTAATATTTATATAAGCACAGTCACTTGCCTTGACTGCTTTGGGTTGAGGAGGAGGTTTGTATCTGTTGTTTTCATTACTGTTCATGAGCATGATTCACCATGCCCTCTCCTTCCTCCTCTGACATGCAGCATGATTTTCTGGTAGCCCTTAGGGGAACATTTTATCTTTGTGTTGTAAACTCGCTTATATGGCCTCATGTTCTTTTTT
>WEKY01000095.1:323339-366734 GCA_013390045.1 Picathartes gymnocephalus | reverse complement strand
TTTTTTTTTTTTTTTTACCTTATGTTCAACAGTCCTCTAGACATCAGAATAAAAAAGAACTCTGGAAACAAAATGCAGGATGTGCTGACAGAACTGAGAGAAAAGGTGAGGATGTGTTTCTTATCATTGCTACATAGCAGGTAGGAGACTGATGGAAAGTCATATGCTGTCATTGACAGGTACGATTCGGTATAGAAACACACAATTCTGAAAGTCCAGTAAATTGAAGTAAAATAAGAATTAATTTCCTGCTAGCTATCATTTTGTATAGTTTTCTTACATTGGAATTCCATTAGTTTGTATTGGAACCATAATGTTAAATTATTACTTACTCTGTTTGAGGAGGTCTTGAAAAGAAAGCAATTTCTATTGTTTCTAATAAAAATCAATATGAACAACAATAGACAAAATGCAGTTTTTCAAAATAAAAATTGGGAATTTTTTAGATATATAAGCTTACTTTACATAAAATAATTATCTAAACAAATAAACCTAGATACTATACCCTGCATTGTATAATGCAGAATTTGATGATCCAAAAATGTAGGATCCAAAAATGTTTTACGTCTTTGGCAGTTTTGAACTTTGTACTGAGTTTTGTCACTTCAAAATTGTAATGCACTTGGATGTCATAATTAAGATCTAGGTAGAATATAAACTCTTCAATCTCAAATTGTTACTTTGAAAACTGCACTTTATTTGTCAAGTAAGTCAAGAGATGCCACACTTTTTTTTATTTGATGTTAATCAGGGACCTGTAGTTGTGTCCATGGCCTGGTGAAGAATTCCCCCACCCTTGATAAGAGCAGCTCAGCTTACACTCATTCCAGAACTGAATCAGAAAACAAAAATGTTTAAATGTTTCTAGAGGGCTCAGCTGGGTAAATATTCCCAGGACATGCCCAGCACACACCATTTGGCTTGGGCCATGGCTGAGGGAATTGATTGCCTACCTTCATTTAAGGAGCAGATGGGGAAGGGCTCGTATTTCCCTTTACATAATAGTTCACTGGGCAGATCAGTCACACAGAAGGAGTCAGGCTTGATGCCTTCCTAAGCACGAACAAAACAGCCTGCAGCTACCTCATTGCAGGATCTGTTCTGGCCGCTAAGCACTCTGCATCCCTTTTTGAAGGTCTGCTGTCATGGAGAAAAGAATGCAGGATTAATAGACTACAGAAACAGAAAAGTTGAGCAACCTCTTCAGCTTAATATTTGGGAGTAACAATTAGGCTTTTCCTTTGGGAAAAAAGACTCTGGGTCTCCAATACCCACTTCCAGAAATGTCCTTACAGTTTACTGCCTAGGCATGTAAATTTCTACTGTAAAATGCAGAAACTGTACCCTCCGTAGAACAAGATCCTCATAATTAGGTGTTCTCCTACAAGGTGAAAAGCTGTCTTAAGCAAAGGTTAGAACTGGGATGAGGTTCATTCCTCCACAGCTGTAACCACCAGGAAATGACAGAAATGGGCATCATGGCCAGCAGCTGTGCAGAATGAGAACCAAATGAGATGTGCTCAGCTTCTTGAAAGAGAGAGCATGTAGATGGTTATCCCAGGACAGTGATGGGGACTGGAGATCCTGATTTGAACAAACACCCCTAAGCCATCCTCACTGTGAAGTCTGTGCTTCTGAGAGATGCTGGTGTGAAGACTCCTCCTGTTCACAGGAACTCCCCAACTTAGTATTGACTGTGCAAAAATGATGAAGTGCCCTGCTTAGCTTCCTGCATGGTCTCTTCCAAGGCCTGTCCACCTGCAAGTGACACACCACACATGCACACACATACACACCCTGCTGCCCCCACTGCTCATTAAAAAGAATTTTGGTTTTGATTTGGTATCGAAAAGCACAATGCTTAATATATAGCACATCTGCATATCAAGAAATACAAATCTGGACTGTGTTGGTAAAAGGTCAGGTATGATTCCTACCTTTCTGATCAATGTGAACTGGTAAAGCAGTAGACCCAACTGATGTTGGTATCAATGGGATTGCAAGTTGCAGTAGAGGTTTTGGTATGAGAGAGTCTAATGCTTTGGCCCTGCAAACCTCTCCTTTTCCTTGTTCTGTGTGTGCTGGGACCATTGTGGCCAAGGGAATAATTCCAGACTCTGCAGACGAGTTTTTGGCTGAGAGCTGTTTGTGAGGGGTGCATCTGGTAAACATCTTGCTGCAGAAGTGGACTCTTCTTCCCCCAGCAGGTGCTGAGGCAGTACAGATTGCTGGCAGCAGCAGTACCAGCTCTTCCATGCTTCCCTTCTGTTGCCCTTGATGCCTGAGCAGTAGGAACACTGAGGTTAACTTACACTTGTTTTATCTTTATGCTAGCAGGGAACAACTGCAGTGTAATTTATAGATTTGGGACATTTCAAATAGTTTCTGATTACCCACTGCTAAACTGGAGTGTTGGCAGAATATCACTCCCTCAAACGGTGCACTCCCATGCATGTAGAAATTGAAATGAACACATTGCAATGAAGTAGAAGAAGGAAGCATAAGAATGGACAGTCAGGCTCAACCAGTAGTGGTCAGTATAGAAAAGTTAAAGAGCATAGCCCAAATACATTTCTGCATTTCCAGAGTACTCTGCTAGGTTCAGCACTTCACAGCTGAGGGGATTTCTATGTGTCTAGGGATTTAATAATACATTTACGCAGAGATGAAAACACAAAGCACAGATATGCCTGTACAACCACCCCCTGGCACATCCAATACACAAACCTTCTAACTCTACAGCTGTGCCACTGTGCCTCCTCTCCCCCCAGGCAGCTGTACCTCTTCCCAAATGGCACAGAGGGAAACAACCAAAGGACTCTGCTCTAGCACTTGCTGTGGCCTTTGTGATACAACTGTTTAACAGGACGTGATTTTTTCAGTTCACCAGAACTGCTACTACAGCAGATCTTTGCAGATAAATTAACAGCTCTTTAGCCCTCTTAATGAGCTTATTATTTTTCTATTATACAAACACTGTCTCTGACACTTAAAGATATCCGAAATAGTGGAATAACTTTATCTGGCCTTCCTTGTCCACTATCACCCAGGCAGAATTTAGAATTCACGTACAGGTAGAGTATGCATGAGAGAAACACAGCGGGGCAGAGACATACACACATACACACACATACATGTCTTTGACATATAAAAATGTTATTTGTAGGACATGGAGGAAATTGGAGTATTGGACACACAAGGAACCAGTAAAAGCTTTTCTTTCATGAAGAGTGAGCTTATTTGCATGCTAATGAACTAGCTAGTTCTTCCAGCTCATTGATGTTTCACTGATATGCTAAGATGTCATCTATGGAAACCTTGTACAAAGCATAATTGAAGCCAGTTCTTACTTGAAGTTGGATAGATATTGGGGGAAATACAGCAAGATGAGAAGAGCAATCATATCATAGTAGGCAACAGATCCTGTTTCTCATGCAGCCCCTTGCCCAGGCTACACCCACCTACTCAAATGCTGTCCACAACCAGCTCTCCTCATGCTTGTCCTACCTTGCAAGTGAGCAGAGCAGAGGGTTTCTTTGACCCTGTCTTCCAGCAGACCAAATGCTTGGGCTCTGCAGGATCTCTTTGCCTATTTTAGAATAAGAGGTAAAAAAAGCTCTTCAGCAAGAGCTGTTCACTGCTGGTTTTCACTCGCTCATCCATGCTGCATAAAAGTAACAAAACTCTCCATAGGCTCCATAGTGTGTGATCTTTCCTTTTTGTGGTGCCAGTGTTGTGCAAGTTTGCTGTAAAACATGGTGCCAAGTTCTTATGAAGTAGAAACTGCTTCAAAGTCACTTCATCCTTTGGTTGCAAGAAAGGTTGAGCTAACCACCCAGCCAGAGACTTCAGTGCCTGCTGGTGCCACAGCTTGCAGTTTCACTGTTGCCCATTTCTTTGTTGCTTTCTCTTGGTGTTTCCAGGAGACATCCCTAGATTGTTTTACTGTGTCTGATACTCATCTCTTGTGTTTTCTAATCTACATCCCTGTTGTGGTTTAACATCAGCTGTCAGCCCCACACAGCCTCTCATGCACTCTTCCTGCTGTTAGTCAGGGGAGAGAATCAGAAAACTTAGTTTAATTGGTAAAACAAAGGCTGCACCTGCAAGCAAAGCAACACAGGGAATTCATTCACCACTTCCCATGGCCAGGCAAGTATTCAGCCATCCCCGGGAGAACAGGGCTCCATCGCATGTTAACAGTGTCTTGGTAAGACAAACAGAATCACAGAATCACAGAACCAACTGGGTTGGAAAAGACCTTTCAGATCACCGAGTCCAACCTTTGACCAGACACCACCAAGTCAATTAGACCATGGTTCTAAGTGCCATGTCCAGTCTTTTCTAAACACCTCCAGGGAGTGGACCTCCACCAACACTCCACCACCACCATAAAGGACATCACTGAATGTCCTCCCCCGTTCCTTCTTCTCCCCCCAGTTTTATATATGGAGCACAATGCTATATGCTATGGAATATCCCTCTGGTCACTTGGGGTCAGTGTCCTCGCTCTGTCCTCTCACAGATTCTTGTGGCAACCCCAGCTCACTTGCAGGTGGAGTAAGGAGTGGAAAAGGCCTTGGTGCTGTATAAGAGCTGCTCAGCAAAAACAAACACATCCCTGTGTTATCAATACTGTTTCCAGCACAAATCCAAAACACAGCCCCATACCAGCTATTCTGGAGTAAATTAACTCTATCTCACTCAAAATCAGCACACCTTTTTCTACAGATCAGCAGTGCTTCCTAGTTATAAGGAGGATTTGAACAAAAACCCCCACACCATAGCATGTTTTTAATTCCTTTTTAGTATGAGCTTCTCTGAACAAGGTGCTTTTAGTGACACAGTCTGAAAGAAGATTCCTTAAAGGCCAGGTGTCAAAAAGATATTAAAGAGTCAAAAGGCTTTTCAAAATGTCAAGTCATTAGTTTTAATTGGCATTAGGGAACATATTATGAAAGACTGGAGGTCTGCTCAGTGTCCCAAGATATAACAGATGTTGGTAATGATATCTAATTTCCAAAGTTGGAGAATTCTCTGACAAATGGGCACTCTTAAGACACAGTTTATCCATGGTAGATCATACAGAAGAGTCACATGCTGTGAGTGCCAGTTTCTTTTCATTACACTATTTTTTCTGCAGACTTCTAATGTGAGTGGGTTTAATCCTAGATCCACCTGCTATTAATGGGAGGTGCATTACCAAAGAGAGAACTAGGTGACTAAAGGCTGACTCCTAGATATAAATATGTGCAAAAATGTCAGGGACTGTAAGCCCAAACATTGGGCTATTGAGGTACTAAATTTCTTCAGGAGCTGCCAATGACAAGACAGTATCAGGAACTGATGAGGACTGGGACTTTGCAGCACTGGGCCAAATTTAATGTTAGGTCTAAGTAGCTCACTGCAGTTTCCATAAGCCAAGAGCTGTGTGGCATTGTGGTACAGTTCTAAAACACAAATAACGTGAAATGCAGGGCAAGGTCGGGATGCAGTGTTCCATGTGCCAAGGATCACACTGGTCCAATGCTCAGATTGCCTTCTTCAGAGCAAAACCTCTGGTCAGAAATCTGCAGTTATTTACACAGGGATTCACTTGTAGCATTTGTTACTATGGGATAGAGGAGGGATGGGAGTCACAGAATCATAGAATGGTTTGAGTTGGGAGGGCTCCTAAAAATCACCTCATTCCAACCCTCACAGTGGACAGGGACACCTTCCACTAGACCAAGTTGCCCCAAGCCTCATCCAACTTGACCTTGAATACTTCCAGGCATCGGACATCCACAGCATCTCAGAGGAACCTGTTCCAATGCCTCATCCAGGGGCTGCCACTGATTCAGTGTATTGTTGCCACTTGCTGTGTATTTGCTGACCACAGAAATTCAGTAATAAAGAGTAGCACAGGTTTCAGTCAGGTCCATGCTCAGTTTTGATACTGAAACACTGCTGAACATTAGGTATGGTGGGAAGATATCTTTTCTTGTCACTCAGAAATTAAAGCAATTCACTAACAAATGTGCTAGCGATACCTGGCCTTTTTCTTGCTAGATGAATGGCAGTATGGTGTAGAAATAAGAGGTCCATGTGAAACCTAGAGCCTGCTCTGATCCTTTCTACTCTCTTCCTACATAGCAGATACGGACAAAAACATTTACCACAGCAGCATTGACTCAGTACACTCAGCCTTTTAAAAGGCTCCTCACCTAAGGTTCCCACATAAGTAGGTTGTCCCCACAGATCTGACCAGATTTTGTATCACATGAAGCTGGAAGAGGACTTTTTGCTTGGCTCAAGAGTTGCTCAGATAGGTCCTGGAAAGGAAACCCCAACTCCTGTTCCTGTGGGAGCAAGGTGTGCTGGACCAGACTGCCACCAGGCACTTCATTTTCATGAAATGGGAAACCAGCTCATGCCTTGAGAACAGAATGCTAGTTTTTCCAACAGATAATTGCTGAGCATGCTGGAAACCAACGATTATAACTGAATCTTGAAGTACTGCTACAAGAATGAGTTTAAGACTGGCAAAGCACACAGGTAGTGCAGAACTGCACACTGTGCACCTGCCCTTAGGCAGTTTTTTGAACTAGTTTCTTATTTTTCAATTCACACATCCATTTGATAAAATCAAAATCCGGTTTTATATAACTGGAAAAATAAACAAAAAAGCCGCCAAAAGCACAGATGTCAAATTATTTTTTATATATTTCATCCCCTCCGCTGTCCACCTACTTTATTGACTGTCCTGCTCCTTACTGTGTTATTCCTTCCCTAGAGAAGAGGCGAGTCCAGTCTCCCAGTCTGGCCACAAGGCAGGTGTCTCTTGCAGGGAGCCACAGAGTGTTTGAGAGCCCCATCAAACCCCCATGACCCAGGTCACAGCCTTTAGGGGTTCTGAAAGCTCTGCCAAAGCTGCTGCAGACCCAGAGCACAATGCTTCACACTGGTAAGAGGTGCTGGTGGCAGGAGGATGTACCACATAAAAAACCACACGACTAGCATGTTACTTCTTGGCCTCTTAACTTTAGTAGAAGATTTCCAGAGGACAGACGTGCCAAGAGGTCTTCCACAACACAAGTCTATCAGAACTAGAACTCCCAGCTAAACCATTATCACTGCTGGTGGCTGGGACACTGGCAGTACAAAACAACTTAAGGTCATTTGTGGGAAGCAGGGAAGGCACACTCAGCTCCCTGCTTTCTGCTTACCTTCTAATCAAGAGCGCTGCAGTGAAGGTGAGTTACCTGCGCAAAACCAGTGGGTCACTGTACCAGATGTACCTGCATCTCAGCAAGGATTAGATGGAGAAAATGCAGTCTTTGGGGAATGTTTAAGGAGCATGATTTTGCGCTTCCCTGATTAGAAAGCACATTAAAAATAAATCTTTTGGGGCTCACCCAAGAGAGAAGGAAAGAAGATGCATAATTTCACTTACATGAATCCCAAATTAAAAAATAAATGTAAGATGAATGAGTGGGAATAAAACTTGTTCTAGTGAGCCCCGTTCCTCAGTAATTCCCATTTACTGGGAGAAAGGCACATTCTTATCAGGGAAGTCACTCTATTCAATAGAGCCATTTTCCCAATCAGAGTGTGAAGCATGACATACCCTACTCCTAAATAATTTATATTTTGCTTTTTTTATGATGCAGTCATGAATTAGCTTTTTCTGTATTTGTAATGAGAGACTAGAACAGATGGTCAGGGCTTACTTCAGGGTGATAAATCCATTAAGATAACCTACAGAAAGCTGCTGCTATGGCAGTTGCTGCCAAAAAAGTGTTCTTTCAATGCTCTGTTCAGGCTTTGGGTACTGTGTGGAAGAACCATCTCAGTCCTTCACTACCTTGGGATAAAAGGGATAATCACACACAAGTCTGTGGAACGTATTGTTACTATGTGGCTCAAGTAACTTGGATGGTATTATATGGGAGACACATAGGGCAGTGCAGGGAAATAACCTGGATTTGTTGCTTCCCAAGAGCTGCCCCTGAAGACACACATACTCCATACCAGACTGCATGTCTACTGGTAGCTGAACCAGTGGCTCAATTGCAGAGTAGAGTTTTCTATCAAGGAGTGATTGCAAACTATCCATTTAACTTTGAATTCATGCCTTCACTTGTTATGCAAGAAATTTCTCAAAGCATTTAGAATCCTAGAATAATTTAAACTGGACAGGATCTATGGAGGGAGTTGGTCTAATCCAACTCAACACAGTGGACCAAACCCATAGGTCCCTTCCAACTGGGACTATTCTATTCTACTCTGTCCTGTTCTGTTCAAATTTCACCCTTAGACTCCAAGAGAAGTCTAGTCCACAAATAGGACCTATTACTTTCCAAAAACAAAGGTTAGAATAATCAGGTAACCTATAGCTTATGATTAGCAAAAAGAGATATTAAACCATAAAGCAAACAAAGTGAGATATTCATTATTTCTGATGATGTCTTTGACCTGAATCACATCAGGCTGCTCCATAAATAAATCTAAGCAGAAGCCATAGATCAACTTCAGGGAGGTTCAGACCTGTGTTCAGTCTCTGTGTGTCTCTGGAAACCAGCAGAACCCTTTTCCAAGGTACTTTGACACTTCTGCTTCTAATAAATTTTGCCAAAATCCCTTTCCATCACTGGAATTCAGCACCAGAGCATTACCACATATTTTTAGACAGTGTTTCCATGTGGTAACAGTATCTCCATATACCCAGAGCTCATAGTTTCATCACACCTGAGTGGCTAAAGGCTGGCTGTGGAGCTGTATCAAATCTATTGGAGGGGAGAGAAGACTCTGCCCAGGAAGGACAAGGAGTTCCTGCAGCATCTCCTACAAAAGCACTGAGGGTTTTCGTGGAGGAAACAGCGCTCCCACAGGTACAACCCACCACTGAATGGCTTATGCCAGGCCCCTGTTCTTCACTCCCCAGAGACCTGGGCATGCAGCGCCCCTACATGCGACAGGTCCAAGGCAAACGGTTGCATGTTGAGCTCCCACATGTTTCAATGGAACCACCCCATAGAAGGGGACATACAGTAGGTCTGACAAAATGAGCAGAGGAAAACCAATTGCATACAAATGCATACAAAATAAAATCACCACAATTTCAGTGTTTTCTTCCATACGTAGTAATGTCAAGGGGCTTTATTAACAAAAGCTGCGTAAGCAGAAGTTTGAATTTGAACCGGGTTTATTTCACTTCTGCACCTCATTGCTTCCTGGCTGGCTGCTCAGTATCTGCCAGCACAGGCATTACGTGATGCTCTGCTTGTCCCCACAGCCATCAGTCAAGACAGAGCCGGAGCTGGGAAATGGTTGGAGCCTGAATAAATATTAGCAGGATAGTCCAGACTGTAACTGCTCCACTCTTCCCTCCTGCTCTCACCTACACGTGCTGCTGCTGCTGCTGCCTTGGCACACAGCCATGCTAAGGGAGGAGCTGAGGAGCATCTCCCCATCTACAGGTGTCTAATGGGACACTGTGCTTTGGATGAGCCACCCTTCCCTGGATGCAGCTTGTGTACCTGCTGGAGACAGGTGACATTTTTAACAATAAATCTGCTGAATTACAACTCAGCGAGAATTTACTTGAAAATTTACATAATGTAGCTAGGGGAGATTTTTAACTGCTTCCCCTTGTGCATAAGGGACAAAAAAATAGGAGGAAAATTAAGTAACAGCTTAATTGGCTTTCAGAACAGTCTATGGGGAGAAAGGCAGGCTGGATGCCTGCCTAGCTACACGGCTTGGTGTGTGATGTAACCATGGGAGGCAACATTACAGGCATGACAAGACAATGATTCGGTTTTTCAGCACTGAAGATCTGAAAAATGAGTTACCTCCAGCTGAGGGGGTTGTTTTCCACTTGAGGAAGACCTGTCATGCTGGTTTGGATGCCTACAGGTCAGGCTTCTGTTGAAGGAAGGGAAAATGGAGGATTTTCTCCTGCTCTGCCATGCACCACCTCAAATGTGGATCACAGTTGTTGGGATGAATGGGATCTGCCTCTTCCATTCCCCCCCCCCCCCTTTTAANCCCCCCCCCATTTTAATCAAGGAGTGGCTTGCAGTGAACTGGGTAACTGAGAGGAGGATGAGGCTTGGGCTGATGAGCCTGATGCCTTGTGCTCCTGCTGCTCCCACTGCCCCTCAGGTGCTCACTTCCCTCTTCTGGAACCTGAGGAAAAAGGTACAGCAGCAGACCTGAGTTGGTTCAGTTCCCACTGCCTCAAAACTGCTGAATTTTGGGAGGATACCAGTAACAGAGACCTGCAAGAAAGATATTGACAGTTCATTTTTTACTTAATTTTGTCTTTAAAAAAAGCACCAGTTAAATTGATGTCCATTACACAAAAACATGCAAGTTTCAGGACTAACCACTTTCTCTCAACCTCCTTCATTTCTCAGATAATTGAGGGAGAACTCCATTGATTACCTGTCCTCCTCAGGAGCAAACAACGCCTGAGATTAAGACCAAGAATGTGAAGGAAATGCATCTTTTCCACAGCTGAACTGGTGACAGAGGCCAGGAGTAACACCATCACCTGCTACCACTTTCCAGCCCTAAGCCACTTGCCAGAACTGTGGGAATGTCAGACTGGGTCTTTCCTCTCCAAAGGCTCCCTAGTAAGTTCCAACCTCCTCCTAAACCATGGCCAAATGACTGATACAAGATGCCATAGGGGTAAGCTAGAAAGTGTTTGGAAAGGTCACAGGATCGTCACTTCCCAAAATGGCTGAACATAGAGAAATGTTGTCCCTCTGCCTATAGCATGGATTCTGCCTTCTGCCAGCACCAAAGTGGGGTGGCAAAGCCCTCTCCTCCCTGCCAGCAGCACTGCTCTCCTGACATCCTGAATCACAGTCCTAAGGACTCACAGGCATCACATCTCCAGGATTTTTATCCAGGTACTGTGGCTTCACTCCACCGTGTCTTATCACACAGGACAAAGCCATAAATCAGCTGTGTGCCCTGCTCCCCCCTGCCACTGCAGACAGTGAATGCACCGTGGAGGAGCCTTGCTAACATCCATCCTTTGGTGCAATACTCTGGATCCCAGCAGAGGTGGTGATTACAGCTGTGCTACTGATCAGATGCAGTGTTGGATGTCCTCAGCTGCTATGGAACTCACTGTCTTAGGCATAAGGATGGTTCAATACAAATGGGTATATACAGGATTGATCACACAAGACTATTTTTTAGCTTTGATTTTAGAATTAGGCTAGAAGAATTAGACTAAAGAGAAAGTGATTTTGTATTAAACACCGTTATTAGCTTTGTTATCCAACGTCATCAAAACACTTCCACATCCTTTAGAAATTATGAACTAATTCCAAATCAGAAATGTAACTGTTGGAAAAAAAACAGACAGTAGTATTCAGGCTTAACCTGGAGAACTAACTGTGTTTAGATCTACCTTTTAAGGACGGGCTGCCAAACTAACACACGTGTCCTATTACAGGTATATTTATAGGCCAAGCCAAAGCAGCTGTGACTGCAAATCACCCCAGGAAAACAGGAAACCCTCAGACGGCACAGCCCTTTCGCCACTGCTCGATTAACAGCACTGAGAGCAATGCCTGTAACACACATCCAGGACAGCAAGAGCGCTTTTGCACGCAAGCACCAGACTTGTTCTCCTTAAAAACAACCTCGAATGGCTGCAAGCAAATGTCTCGACAGGATTTTGTTATGTTCACGGCTGCAGCGAGTGTTCCTTTTTAAGCTAGTCTCTTTGCCTCTCGGTAATAAGAAGTGATTGAAACCTTTACCGGCAAATGCTGCATCGGCATTTAAGCGGGTGCTTTACTCGTTGCTTTTATGAAGTCTGATTCTCTAGGTGGAACGCAGGGATTACACACGGCCGGCGTCTTCCCCGGTCCCGCCCCGCCGCTATGGCGGCTCGTCCGCTCGGGAGGATGCTCGGGAGGCGCCGCCTGCTCCTCCTGCTCCGCTCGCCGCTGCTCCGCTCGCCGCTGCCGAGCGCCGGCCGCGCCCGCGCTGCGCACAGGGGCACAGGTACCCCCGCCTGGCGCCTGGGGAGAGGGAATGGGCCTCCCCGGGCTCGCCGTCTTCTGGCCGCTTAGGAAGGGCTGCGTCAGCATGCTGTAGGCTTTTGTCTTGAACTGGCAGGCTAAACTGTAGGGTATTTGGTTAAACTATCATTTTCAAATTCATTTTCCCCTGCCTTCCCCCCCCAGTCTCATCTCTGTCTTGTGAGAGATGAACGCAGGCAAGCGTTCATTCCTCAGGAGCTGATTGTTTTTCAAGGATCCCGTGCTGATGGGAGATAGCCTGGGAGATAGTTCCCCACCTCAGACTTTTTGATTAGGAAAGTATTAAACTATTTTTCAGCCAGTGTATTAATTCTTTGCCAATCCCATACCACTATAAGTGTTCTTGGTGAGTACAGACTCACAGGATATGTTGCTGGAGGTTTCCACCGTGACTGGAGACTTCTGCTCTGCTGTTGTGTGTCCCTCACCTAACTATGGCTCCATTTCTCTTAGGATGTAGGTGTTGCTTTCTTCCAGTGCTCCTTCTCAGCACCACTTTTCACTGGGGCCTGTGGAAGTTGCCAGTGTTCCATAGCCCACAGATGAACATTACTTCTGGTTCCTGAGGGTTTCCAAGAGGTTTGCCTAACCTTTCAGTGATCCCCAGGGATGGAGAAGGAGCACTGGCAGACCAGCAGTTATCCTGAGCCAGGGCAGAGGGCTGTGCTGGGACAGCGGGTGGTACCTTGGGTCATAGGTGCCTATTTTCTTTACAAGCCTTCCTAAGTGGTTTCCTGGGGCTACTCTCTGGATGTAGCACACCAGATGTAAAGCAGATGCAAAGTTGCCCCTGCTCATGTCCCTGAACTGCCCTCCGTGCTTGGTTTGTACCAATAGAAACTTTGGGACAACTGAGATGATGATGGAAAGCAGCAATAGAATCTAAGCTATCTTACTAAATTATCTTTCTATATCTGATAGAAGACACAGGCTCTCTCACTAAACAAGCTGAAGCAACTGTTGCAACAGACTGGAAAAAAAAATTGACACCGGAGCAATTCTATGTTACACGAGAAAAAGGAACTGAACCGGTGAGCAAAAGTGCTAAAGCTGTCCAAGAGTGAGCCATCTCCTCTGCCTTGGGGAGCTGTCACTACTCAGTTTCTTCACAGGATTCCCCCTGCCTTCCTGTGGATGAAAGTTAGACTCAACATACGGAACAGGGTGGATTTTGTTCTGACCCAGAGTGTTTTGCAGATGAGAAGACATTCTGCATTCTTTCCATATTTTATTGGGGTTTTTTTTTCTGGGATACTTTGCTGCCAGATCAACTGGTTGTGTGGTGGGATTAGAGGCCCTTTCAGAGGAGAGGGAGATGATATTTTTATCCTGTAGCCTCCTTTTTTTTGACCATATGTAGATTAGCCATGGAAATCTTAAACATAACGCCCCCTTCAGGGGATGGGCTCTCCCTCACATGCCAGATCACCCACCCACATTTCCTCCTTCTGTGAAGGAAGCCATGTAGCATTGTGCGTGGAGTGCTGGTTGTCCCTAGCCCAGAGCCAGGACTTTTGCACATGTGGAGAATGTACCATAGGACTAAGTCAAGTAAGCTGTGCCCAAATCCATATCTATAAAATAAGTATCCCAGTATTGGACCATGCAGAAAGGAGGAGAGTCCCTTTGTAAAGCCACTTTAAAGTTGTGGCAGTCCATAGCAGAGCCCTGACCTTTGGGTTCCTGCACATTTCACCAGTTTCTTGGAGGTCGTGACTCCACCCTTGGTACCTGGATGATTTATACATCTGACTGGTCTCAAAGCTTGTGGGGGCAGGGGGTAGTCTTCACTACTAATCCTAAGGCATCCTCCCCTTCATTTCTTCAGGCTGCTAATGTTTGTTCTTCAAAGCCCCCCTGCAAAGCCTTCTTTTTATGGTTTTTCTCCTGTTTTGAATCTGATTCCTACATGCTTCTTCCAGATGGTGAGCTTTTAAAGACCTGCATTATTAACTTCTCTTTTTTCCTTTCTATTTTAAAAGCCATTCAGTGGGATGTATCTGAATAACACAGAATCAGGAATATACTGCTGTGTGTGCTGCAATGCCCCACTCTTCAGGTAACATCCTCTGGATTTCACAGCATCTTTAACATGTACTGATTGTGGCAGGAGGGGCAGTGTCTTTTCATGAATGGCATAGAAAGTGTTGGTCAGAAGAACAATCCCTTGGTGCCCAAGTGCTGTGTGTGAGTCTTCCAGGATGCCTGTGGTGACACAGCTACATGGAATGCCTTTTCCTTGAGCTGATGAGAATGGCCAGTGGCCAGCACACAGCTGTCACACCAGGGTCTGCCTGTTTCTCCTGACACGCTTCTTTTTGGTTGATAATTCTCTGTTTAGGAGGTCTTTAAACCACAAGCTGCCACAAAATATATGGATTTATGCATGAGTATAACTGTGTGTTTGCCCTGCTCTTGTGCTCCTCCATACTCATGTTCTGCCACTCGTGCTGCTGGGCTGGAGAGACCTTGGTCTGCCTTTGTCTACTGTTGTGATGTTCTTATGCTGGGTCCCTCACACTGCACCTGAGACCTTCTCTTCACCCCCACCCCCTCCTTGTTCCCTAAATTAAATTCCACTCTTCTTGCCTTTTCGGTTACATCTACTTTTTAAAGCCTGGCTGCAAATGACTGTGCGGTTAACCTCTGTGCTCTTTACAATACTATATATTTTGCAACTTCATTAACGTCTAAGTAAAAGGAAATAGAGTGCCTTGCAGTAGGATGTGCAGAGGGTGCTCTGTTCTCTGTAACTGAACCAGGAAAGACAGTTTCTCATACTTTTGGTCTAGAAAATAGCCCGTATTTATTCCCAACTGAGAACCGAATGAAATGTGGCTGATATGCCCAAGTTTATGAAGACTTTATAGGATGAATCACAGATCAGAACTTCAAATGGGATGCTAAGGATCAAGAGATCTGGATAGCAAGAAAGGAGGGGAAAATGTAATGGATGTATTGAAAATAAACCTAAACTAAGCAATTAAATGATAATTGTGTACAATTAGTTTTCCTTTGGCCAAGTGCAGAAAACTGTTGTTATGCAAACATGCATTTGCTTCAATGTATAATTTTCTGTAGAGGTTTGCTAATGAACACTTCTAAATAAATTCATTTCTGATGTTAGCTCAGCATTACAAAATATTCTGAAGATAAGTATAAAACCTAAAAACACCTCTGGAAAATTCAGATAAATTAGAGAAATTGTAAATTAGTAAGCTGTGGAAGAGTTCCTTTGATTCCTTTGGATTTTCCTTCAATTTCAGCATCTTTTATATTAGACAATTGATATTGACTAACATGAAGAGAGACAAACACTGGAGGAAATTGCTTCTATTGTTAAACTAGTAACAAAACAGCAATATAATCAATCAGGCTGCCTTTTGCACTATCCAGCTCTCAGAAAAGAGAAGCACTTTTCTTTGCAGCACAAGGTAATGCTAAGCCTCACAGACAAAAAAAGCCAAACTTTCAGGAAAAAAAAGGCCTTGTAAGAAAATCGGAAACTATTAAATGTGCAAAATGGTCTGAAGATATCTTTTCCATGGAGGTATTCTGCTGTGGAGAACACTAGCCATGAGGGGGAGAAATGGTATTGGATAAGAGATTAATTCATCATATTTATTTCCTAGTCCATTAAAAATGTTCTTTCTTTTTCAAATGCATTAGCTGCAGGTAAACATGAAGTATTTCTTCCTTTCTTTGATACATGTGTGTATACATTTATACCAGAATTTATTACCTTCTGCTACCAAATATACATTTGAAAGAGTTGGAAATACATGGAACAAACCCCTAACCTTTATAGATAGCAAATTGTGGTGCTTTAATGAAATCTCAAACCTTCATCAAACCATAAACATACAGCTGACATTCATACAGCAAAAAGCACTTTTTAGAATTATCTGGATTCCATCCAGGACAACTGAAAGAGGGATCAAAGTAAATGACATGTGCTGGAGGAATGGTGTGTTGAGGGCTAATCTAATGCATATGTTTAGGGAAAGTCCATTTATCCATAAATTAAGTGGTGAAATACTTCAAAGGACAAATATGATCTTGAACAGCAATATTTTTGGGTACTAAAATGTTTCTATTAGGGAATCTAAGTGATATTACTGTTAATAAAACCACACAGAGACCATTTCTGTTGAGAGCTAGTTTAACAGCTCAAAAGAGCTGTTCCTTTAGCTGTGGAAAACATCTACAATAAACTTAAGTATTGTGAGCAGCATATAAGGGACAGAGTCAGTCAGGGTCAGATGCAAAACCAACACAGTGTTAAAGACCTTCCTTGACTCTGTGGGTTTTCAGAGAGGATATTTGTACCTATGTGTGAGTAAACGTAAGCATTCCTGTGCCAAAAATTAAAGAGTTTCAATAAAAAAGAAACAAAACAGATGTATGTCAGGGAAGCTGAGAAGTCATGTATGGGTATGTGTCCCTCATATTCTTGGGGACTCAGTGGCTGGTAGGGACAGTGTTCGTGTGGTTTTGTGACAGGAAAAGCGGGGAGCCTTCTTTGGCTGGAAAGGATCCCAAGGACCTTGATGTACAAACACAGAATCTGCAAACTGCATTTGCTTCAGAGCAGGCTGCTCCTGTGCTGTGTCCTATTTCTCTCCAGTTTTATGGAGAGGAGGGGAAGGAGAACATTTCTCGTGGCTGTTTGTGCATTGATGTAGAGGACTAAGCAACAACCGACACAGAAACTAGCCTTTGGTCATCCTGTGCTAGCAAATCCTCTTTTATTTCCACAGCTACATTACTCAACGGCAGCCCTGTACAGATGATTATAACAATGCTGACTCCTGCACTGTTCTTTGGGTTGGATTTTTAAAGCTTTTTGTCCAGTTTGTTTGTCTTGTCTTTCTAAAAAGCACTGCAATTAAGATTTTCAGCTTTTTCTTCACCGTGTGAATAACTCACCAAAATATACACGATGTATACTACATACTCTGTTTTAAATTCCGTCCTAGCTAACGTTTTAATCCTCTTGATCAAGAGCTGCTACTGGTGTTGATGTCCCCATCCACCACTAGATGCCAGTAAAAGCATTGGGTTTGTGAAACTGGGAGAAAAACCACGGGAAATCGGGAGGAAATGGTTGTGGTGAATCTCCAGACCACTTATCTGAGAAGTATGTGAACCTATCTTCACTTCTTGTTCTAACTTACACTAGGTCCCTCTTCGATAAGAGGAGGTTCATATTGCTGTCAAAGCTTGCACAATTTTAAATAGGAGGGATTATCTCATTTCTCTACCAAATCCCCAAAATACCTTCTGATCATTTCTGAACTTTTTTGCCAGTATGCTCTAGGTTTTAATATGCAGCCAACAGTGTTGGTCACCCTGGATATTAATAGGAGGCACCCACAAGCTGGCAGTCTGTTGTGCTGTTTCTTATGGCTGCGACTATCTCTTGGGAAAAGTAGATCTTCGTGCTGTGAGGATTTGTCATTCGTTGATTGATGGCTCGAGCAAGGCTCTGTTTGATTTTCCAAACCAGCTTGATGGCTGACTGCAAGACAAAGTGTCCATCATCATCAGACACAAGCCTGGTCTGGTGGGCCAGCCCAGCCCTTGTCTGTTCTTCATTTCTTCTTGTAAACTCTCTTCTCTGAGATTACTGGTTTGGGCCAGGCTTCAAACTGCAACTCCATAGGTGTAATTCACCTAAACACTATAGCATAATGTTAGTCTAGCATAGCTGTCAGAAAAAAAACGTTTTCTAGGCTTTATAAAATACCAACCTGTCACTGAAACAGAAACAGTGAGGCAAAATCTCCTGTTGTGAGCTAATTGAGAATTCCCTTTGGGTAAAGGTTTCCAGCACAATTTGATGCCAATGAGAAAACTTCCACTGTGCCAAGTATTATTAATATCGATACAACATAGGAATGAGGGGGAAAGACAATGTTCTTAATAGAAGCAGACTCTTTTGTAACATCTGTTGTTAACAAGAACATCTGGTTTCCACTATAGCTCAGAGAAAAAGTACAATTCTGGGACTGGATGGCCATCTTTTTCTGAGGCTTATGGTACTTGTGGCAGAGATGAAAATAATGCCAATATCCTGAGAAGACCAGATAACTCACTGGGATCAACTAGAACTGAAGTTGTCTGCAAACAGGTATGTTTATTTTGGAGATGACACACAAAGACACAAAGCTTAGCAGGTGAGTTTTGTTTGTGCCCATGAATGAATCTACCTAAACACAGCAGTGAGAATTACAGTATCACTGGAGCCATTTTGTCTCAGCCTAGGGTGAAGAAAAGTATGTGACTGGGGAAAGCAATTGTGTATGTATAGCCAAAGGCTGGAGTTTAGACAGAAAATTTACTCAAGGTGTGCTGCAAGGTGTGAAAAGAGACGGTAGAAGAGACTCTGAGGTAGGGTCCATGCATTTGGCCCATCACAAGGACAGTTCTTCCTCATTCAGTCTTGCTAAATGTTTGCTGTAGATGTTCTTAAAATATGCAGAGATTGAGACACCAGCCATTGAAGCCATTCGCAGCCCTTACTGTTTGCCCTACACGGTGGTGGCTGTGCCCTGCATCTCCACAGCTATTTTCTGTGGATTCTCTTGTTTCACAGAAGCCACCCTTCTATTTCTTCTAGCTGTTTTAACTCCCTCAGTCGTCTCTTTTCTAGACTAGAAAGGTCCAGTTCCTTTACTGTTCCTTTTTATGCAGTGCTTTTTAGTGTGCTGATCATCCTGTTGCTCTGTTTTGCATTCTTTCCAATTGACCCCTTCCTTCTTGAAGTAGAGTGCAAGGCTGGGCATAGCACTACAGCTGGGCCCAGCCTGCAGCAGGGGTTAGAGGCTGTTCAGGTGTGTTAGAATGGTGTTCCTGTCCTAACACCTTTGCCTTTCTACAGCCCATATTACACAGACACACATTTACTTTGGGATGTGCTGTAATACCCAGGTTCTTTTTCTAAACAACTGCCCTGACGATTTCTTCCCTGCATATGTTTCTTACTTTTGTTAAAGTATGGAAGTATGCAATTGAATTTAATGAATTACATCTTGGAATTGGATTTTTTTGAGTCTGTCTATATCTGTTTTTGTAAACTATTGAGATTGTTAATGCTGTCCTTCAGTTTGCTGGCAGCAGGCTTAGGTACATCTGCAAACATAACAAGAATTTGCTGCAGTCCATTATCTTGGTAGAGTTCACATTTGCAGCCATATGCAGCAAGCACCTTCAAGAACCCCAGCTGAAGACCTTCCAATTTTATAATGTCACTGATAGCTATACTGAGTCTAACTTTTTCACCTCAGTAATTTGCGAGGGGAATCCTCAGTTGGTCTGTGAGAATGACGTACAGTGACTTATTAATTAACTTGAAATTTTCATTATATATTGAGATGTCTAGATCCTCTCATTTATTCCCTATACTTTCTGAGCATTAATAGCTTTTGACTTTCTCTTCTGGGACCTTCTTCTTTGCGGGCAGTTACTTGCCCACTGACAAGATGTGATTCCTTGTCACTCCCCAGGACTCTCCCACTCACACAACTCAACAATGATTTAATTATAAAAGTTTCTTAATTCAGGATAGCACAGTAGGTACCAGCATAATGTTGGTCCATAATTGCAATGATAATAGTGCAATGACAATGGTTTCTGGTCACCAGTGGTGTTCCCCAGGGCTCAGTGTTGGGACCAGTTCTGTTTAATGTCTTTATCAATGATCCACGTGAGGGCATCGAGGGCACTCTCAGTCCGTTTGCAGACACACTGAGTTGGGTGGCAGTGCTGATCTGCTGGAGGGCAGGAAGGCTCTGCAGGAGGATCTGGACAGGCTGCATTGATGGGGAGAGGCCAGAGGTCTGAGGTTCAACAAGGCCAAGTGCCCGTGCCTGGTCCTGCCCTTGGGTCACAACAACCCCTGCAGCTACAGGCTGGGGACACAGTGGCTGGAAAGGTGCCTGGAGGAAAAGGACCTGAGGGTGCTGGTCAACAGCACCTGAACATGAGCCAGGGAGTGCCCAGGTGGCCAAGAAGGCCAATGGCATCCTGGCCTGGATCAGCAACAGAGTGGACAGCAGACCAAGGAAGTGATCATCCCCCTGTACTCAGCACTGGTGAGGCCACACCTCGAATCCTGGGTTCAGTTCTGGGCCCCTCAATTCAGGAAGGATATTGAGGTGCTGGAGTGTGTCCAGATTAGGGTGACAAAGCTGGTGATGGGTCTGGAGCACAAGTCTGATAAGAAGCAGCTGAGGGAGCTGTGGGTGTTTAGCCTGGAGAAGAGGGGTGACTTCATCGCTCTCTACAACTGCCTGAAAGGAGGGTGCAGCCAGGTGGGGGTCAATCTCTTCTCCCAAGCAACTGGAGACAGGATGAGAAGACATGGCCTCAGGCTGATACCAGGGAGGTTCAGGCTGGACATCAGTGGGAATTTCTTCATGAAAAGGATTGTTAAGTGTTGGAATGGACTGCTGAGGGAGGTGGCGAAGTCACCATCCCTGGAGGTGTTCAAGAAACAACTGGACGTGGCAATTAGTGCCATGGTGGTGATCAGTCAGAGATGGACTCTATGAACTGAGAGGTCTTTTCCAACCTAAGTGATTCTGTCATTCTGTAGCAATACAATAATAAAACAGTAATAATTTCTGTTGCAGTGTGATGCCCATCTAGGCCATGTGTTTGATGATGGACCCACACCTTCTGGACAGAGGTTCTGTATCAACAGCGTTTCATTAAACTTCAAACCAGGCTCTGGTCAATGAGAAGTGGCTCTCTCTGGCTTGCAGAACACCCTTTCTCTGCTCATACAGCATGATTATGAAAAACTCTCATGCTTTTCATGTATAACTCAAATTTTAGTATTTATGCTGTAGTGGCTTTGTTTTCCAGCTGTTATTGTTGATAAAATACACATTTTTGCTGTAACTCTTTTGCAGTCTATCTTTTCATGGTTAGTGTGGTGTGTCGATCTGCTTATTGTATTTCTTAATTTAAAAAAAAGCTTTGCAATACTTCACATCCACAGCTATCATCATTAACTGTATTGAGGCTGCTGAAATGAGGTGCTCTCCTGAACCTGACTGCCTATTCTGAACAGTAGTTGTGGCACTCAGGAACACAGATGTACATAGCTGATCATGGCAAAGCTTATACTTCTGTAAAAGAACATCATATCCTTCTAAAGGGAAGCAAAAATAACATGAACCTTCAAATAAGGTCTGAGGGGGTTTTTCCCCCTGATGTGAGAGACCTTTAGCTGAATCAAGTGACTTTTCTGTGAACCCATAAAAGCAAAGTCCTGAAGGAGGACCTAATTAAAACTATTTCAGGCAATGGAACCAGTGGAGATAGGGAGTCTTTCTTCTTTTAAATCAATTATTTTGATTCAGTGTCCAATAGCAGAGCTGAAATAGGGTTTGCTCCAGAAACTTCTCTTACAGCAATTATATGAAAACAATGATATGTGTAATATTTTCAGACTTCTGTTATCACTTGTGTATTTCAAAATCCAAAAATAAAAATGAATATGAAGTTTATTTTGGGGAAATAAATCAGCATCAAAGCCCAGGCTTGGGAAAGTGATGCTTTTGATGCCTTGTCTGTTCTTCCTTGTGCAAGTTTGTAAATACTTCTGCATTCTCCCAAACACTGTCATTATGGTTTGCCCTAACAGCAAAATAAATCCTATGTCTGTTAAATTGAGCTTTCCTTCCTTCAGAATTTTTTCCAGAGAAAATAATCTCTGACTCAGAACATCAGCTTCACTAAACTGGCTAGGTTTAAATGCTTCCCTGCTGAGAGTTACTAGGCAACATCTCATTTGGCTTTACCTATACCACCCTGTTTCCACTCTCCCCACTTTGGTTGCCTCAGTGATAAAAAGGGTGTGTGCATTCACTGGTGTAGTCTTAAAGCTGTTTAATGTCTTCGGAAAATGGACCTCTACTGCACTGAAATTACTTCTGCTCCTTCTGTTTTGGAGCTCTGTGGTTTTTCATTCTCCTGTGCTTTCTACAAGGGAACTCTACAATTCCCTAACATCATAACTCTACAAATCCAAAAACATCATAGAGACAATGCTCACTACAGCCAACCTAAACCAGAAATGGCACAAAGCTCACCAGAGGTGTGAAGCAGCATGAGTGAAGCTGACACTTGGTGCTACTGATTTGATGTAGTGTCACAGCTGGTGACAGGGCCATTGCCATCAGAGGTGTCTTTTAACAGCACCAGCACGCTGTTTGCTGTGCCTGTGCTACACCATGCTGTGCCTCTCAGGGTTGCCTGTGCATCAACCTCTGTATTTTCTGTCTGCTCTGACCAGGCTCTGCATTCCCAGCCTACTCAGATCTCTGGTTTCAAGAGTCTTCTGTACAGGTCATACAGAAGTCACTGTCTACACTATCTGAATTCATGTGCCCCCCTATACTGATGTACTTTCATCCACTGTTTGTTTTTATGTTCGTCTTAAAATCTATTGCACGGCTACTTTAAAGGTTATTTGACATTTAAAGGCATTCTTTAGTCATGCAGCCTTCTCCCCTCTCCTCGCCTTTCCCAAAAGGAGAGGATTCTCTCAGAAAGGGGGAAGGTGTTCCCACATGGACTCCTGTGTTCAGCCAAGCGCTGGTGGAAGAAGCCAACACCTGCCTTAGAACAGCGACTTTCGGCTGGGATACCAATGGAAGTGCTCCTCATTTCTGCAAGTGGCCAAACAGAACTGGCAAAATACCTGTTTTTTTCCTGTCCCCAGAGATTCCAGGTCTCACTGACACCTTTTACCAATGAAAGTGCCATAGAAACAAAACAGACCATGAAGCTGACAAAACAAGTACCCACACAGACCTATGGGTAAACCACACTAAGTGTACTACCTTGGATGGACGGACATGCTTGGTGGAGATCAGCTCTTAGTAAACTGGCAGTTAGTACCTACTACTGACAGAAGGAGCTTGCCAGAGCAGAGAGCACATTTATTTCACACCTACAAACATCACTGTGTGCAACTGGATGTTTGGGGTAAGCAGCAGCTGGTGCCTCCTCACTCATAGAGCAGGATGACCTGAGGAAAGGGTCCTGGGAGGAAGGCCCCATTTCAGCTTGTGCAGTGTTACTGGTACATAATCACATGAACAGATCCATAGTTTCAAGAACAGCACCTGACCTGAAGTACACTAAGCAAAAAAAAAGCTTGGTGGGAACCAGACACTGGGATAAACCGCCTTGTCCTGCTTCATATGAAACAGGGGAAAAGGGGAAAATTTGACCACGTGTGTAAAATCAGAGTAATGGCACATCACCTTTCAATGCGATGTAGACTTGGACATTTGGGATCTCTAACCAAAAGCTCTTTGAGGCAGTGCACTTCATTATCTTCTGTGTCTGTGGTACCAACCACACCAGGACAAATCCCAGCTAAGGGCCCAAAGTGTTATAAGATCATGAAAAATAAAGACCAATAATAATGGAAGACATTATCAAAGAGTATCGTAGGCTACAAGAATTTCCTTATGTATTGGCAATTACTTTGTTCCACCATAGTGAAAAAAGAGCAGTAGCTTTTCTGAGTGGAATATACTTTGCTAGGCAACTGCAGATTTATGTTTCATTCTTCATATCTGAAGAGTTTTTACCATGGTTATTTCATTAATTAGTTTCAATTATTATACTTTTTATCCCATTGTGTTTTTAAATAGTCTTTTTATTTAAATTTTTATTTAAATTTTTTATTTAAAGAGCCTTTTTATTTTTATTAAATAGCCTAATAGAGGTTTCTACATAATTCTTAAGAGATTTTTGCATCTTAAATAAACTATTTAATGACTTTCTTAGTCTTTACAGCATCTCTGCAAGGCAAGTAACTATTCCCTCTTTTACTGAGGGAAGACTTGATAAGAAAAATTTAATTGACTTGCTCAAGATTTCAAATTAAATTTGCAGCCAAGCCAGAATTAGACTCTGCATAGCTCATGACAGCATTCATATCTTCAGACCCTACTTTTTCAAAACTTGTCTTGGTATTTGATTGTTTAGGGGGAAGAGGGGTGTAAATCGTCAAAAGAGAGGAGGTAAACTTAGCATGTGTTTTTCCAGCTATGGTATTAAAACCAAATCTAAGCCAACACAGGCAACTTGCCTCATAAAGAGCAATACTTGACCTCTTTCTCAGAGCAAATGTGGTAAGATCTTGGTTAGAAATTAGAGAAAAAAAGGAGAGAAGATAGGAAAGAAGGAGCAGATTACTCTTATATTTCTAGTAGCTTCACTCAGAAGAAAATCAGAATGGGCAGAAATCATAATGCCCATTACTTTAGCCATGTATCCACAGAATTGTAGTGATGCTCTCTTCTGTTGCACCATGCTGCAGATCATTTGGATTCTTTTTTATGCTGTGGACAGCCTAGTCTGATTTTGGTCAGAACATGAACAGAAGGGAGACTGTTCTCAGTGCAAATACAGGATTTTTGCTACCCCTAAACATCTCCAGCATGAGGTGGCTCAGGAGATAGCCTGCATAAGAAGGAACTGGGAAAGTCTCAGCTTGGGTTTTGCTTTTTTTCTGAGTATTTAGTTAGTACTCCTAAGCACGTTCATATTTTCTGGTCTTTAACCTTGGCCGTGCTGTGTAGAAGAAATAAGTCCTGTCACCCCATGACTCCACTGCCTTCTCTTTCATTCACTTAATGACGTTTTGTACTGGGCAGTGCAGTGTTTTAAACCACACTCCTGTGCCTGCCCCACCTCCTGCCATACCGGAGTGATGAGCTGCTGGTAACACTATGCTCTCAGCATGTCGTGTACTGCTCAGCACCCGTCACCCTCGTGGATTTCACAGCTCTTCACACACAAATGATGCCTCGCCCCAGCCCTTTGAGGCCATGGTGAGCCACACGTCACAGAGTTGGAAGCTGAGGGACAGCTGTGGGAAGTGGCTCGCCCACAGTCCCCTGGGGCAGGGCAGGGAAATCTGATTACAGAAAGGGTTCTCAAAAGCTCTCCAAGTGTGAGCTGCTGCCAAAATTCACAAAGGCAAAACAGTTTAAAAACAAAGCTCTTTATTGAAGAAGTGCCCAGATTTTTTCAAGACTAAAAGAATTTGTCTCAAGGCAGGTGTGTCCATGGGGACTGGTTTTAGTAGCACTGAGGAATTTGTGTGGAAGATTGGCAGCTTGCCATGAGGCAGAAGAAAGAGAAATGCATGCCCATTATTGCACTCTCTTTTACTGTCTTCTCTTTTGTTGTGATGTTATTTTTTTTACTTTTGCTCTGTGGTATCCTTCCTCTCTCCTCCTCCCTGGGCTCTGGCTTTCTTAACTGCGCTCACCCTTCCCTTGTGCCTGAACCCTCCTTGCTCCACACTCAGCTCGTTCCCCTTGGTGCCCGAGAGATGAGCAAGCACAAGGTCCTGCAGCCACGTCCGAGTCAGCAGCTCCCTGCCTGTGCCGGGGGTGACTGCGGGGATCCGGCCGGCAGGCTCCCGGAGCTTGGATCCCCTGCAGGCTCCGGGTGTTGCATGCCCTGCCAGAGCAAACGTCGGCTGCGCTCATTCTGCTCACCTGCTTTGCACACACAGTTTGACAAAATTTACAAAGGGACTTCCAGAAAAACTCATCAGGGGCAGAGGAGTTGCCACAGAAATCAGGAAAAAGATGGAAAAAAGTCATAAAGAATTCTTGCATAGCCTGCTTCATTCGCGAAACAAAGGCTGTGTTGCCCTGTTGTACTAGGGATGCGTGAGATGTACTAGGGATGCGTGACCACAGGCAGGTCATTTTTGCTCAGGTGCCATTTGTGGAAGATCAAAGGATGGATCCAGACATCTTGTAATAGCAGGAAAAGGAACAGGAAAGAACAGCAACTGTTGCCCAACTGCTAAGAAAGGAGCAAAGGCAACACAGAGGAACGTGCTAGAGTCAGGGACAAGAAGAATTCATGTTTTCTTTCTCAGAGGAGTCAGCACTAAAGGATGATGACACAGCTGGTGGATGTCAGCTGAAGAACTGACTGTGAGCTCTCGGAAATGGGAGAGCTGAGATCAATCCTCCTTGGTGTGAAAGTCTCTTGGGGGTAGTTCTGACAGAGACATGGGACACCTAGGCATTTTCTGGGATTACTGGAGGAGAAAACCTTGTGAAGGGCTAGGATATGAGCAGTGCTAGAAGCAGGTGTTCACACTTGGGAAGTTCAGGAGACTGACCTCACTGTTAATCAGAATACCAGGTGCAAAATGAACCCGCATACGTTCACTGCCCCAGGAATGACCCTATCCCAATCCAGAAAATGTTCCCTCCCTATTTCAGGCTTTACATTTTACCTCTTAGTCCTGGGCCTCTCCTGAATGCCCTTGGGTATTCACGCTTGGATCCATTAAGAACAAAGATCGTTAAACCTTGTCATGTACAATATGCCTAGCTGGAGTTTCCTTAGGCCCCCAGAGGAGGAAAAAAGGGGTCTCCATGACACTTCTCCTTGGCAATAGCTCAAATAGCCTCTGCCTCTGGGCTTAGTCTCTAAGAAGGGCATTTTCCAAAACTGGATCACATGTAACTTTCTATGACCTTGTAGCCTTCACTTAAGTTTTATGAATGAATCTCTATTAAAAGCAGGGGGTAAATGTTTTTCCTTTGTCCCTCTTTCAGTTTACAAATTTGTCTTCTCCTATAGCCAGCTGTTAAAAGATTGGTTCTGCCCCTGCTTTCACCTTTCCTGTTTTATCAGCTGAGACATCAAACTGAGGGCCTGACCACTTGGTTTTAAAGATCCATGGCTTTTTTTGTAAAGCAGTGGCCTGGCCAACTCTAAATTCTGCCTTGTCTTACAGTTTGAGTTAGCCTCTCACACCCTAAATCGTAAGGCATCGTTGTCTTGAGCAATGAACAGCTTCTCTGTCCTAATTCAGCAGTTAAGCAATAGGTGAAAGAAACTGCACATTTCTGGTGTATGAGCACTGCTGAGAGGCTTGATTCTTTTAGCTCTTGCAAATAGTTTGACATGCACAGATGAAAACGGCTGTAGAAATACTTATGATGGCTTATTATTTTGATCCTGTTGCTATTTTTACTTCTATTACCCCTGTGCCAATTTCTCTTTTCTGCAAGATTTCATCTTCTTGCTCTACACCTGCCTCAAGAATAGCCAGAAATTGCCAATTATTAAATGTTGCCTAAATGGAGGAAGCAGATGAACTTCTCCAAAGAGGCAATAAAACTCCTCTGCTCCACCCATACCATATTATTTAACAAAGTTCTTTAAGCACCTCTCCACAGATAACTACAGCTGCTCAGAGGTGTACAGCTGTGCTTGTGATGATTTCCCAGCCTATCCCAATCACTGCAGGGACCTATTCCTATCTTCCATCAGAACCACTCTTCTGGATGGAGAAAGGAAACAAAGCAATTTGATGGAACCATGGCAGGGTGAGGGGGGCAGCCTCTGCATGCTGTGGAGATGTGATGCAGACAGGATGATGAAATTGGGCTACTCCACAGCAGGAAGACCTCATGGGATGAGGTGTGGTAGACGGAGTAGGTGGGAGTCTGAGGTGGAGGGTGTAGCATGAAGGAGCTGACATTCTGCCTGAGAAAGTTAGAAAGTTAGGTAGAGTTTTGGGATCCTGCTCTATGGAGGTATGGTGTATGGTTGGGTGGTTTTAGAGAGAGATGGACAATGACTACTCAGAGTCACCTCAAATAAATCCAATATTCCAAAATGTTCTGACAATTTTCCCTCAAAACATATTGCAACTCAAATGGCTGCTCTGCAGTGACCTCTAGGGTACGTTTGCTTTCAAACCTGCTGCAACATTCAATCACCTCGAAAAAACAGCTTCCCCCAAACATATTCTGTGGACCTACTTTCTCTTCTAAGAGTGGCTTGTGCCATTGCCAGACTCAAAGTCCTTCTTCACATAATGCCCTACACAGGGCATGTAGAGAAGAGAGGCTTGTTATCTCTGGTTTGCTGGTGCATCAAAGGAAGTTGCAGATGGTCTGCATGAATCTGATCCAATACTCTTTGAAGTCAATGAAACTCCTTCCCTCAACCCCTCATTCAGTTCTCCTCTCTCAGCTCCTTATGCAAATCATAGTCCATTTTTTGTGTCTCCAACAAAACCAACATGTTCCTCCCCAAGCATATCCCTTTGTGGAACCTGATAGCAAACCTTTCAAAATTCTTGGTGTTCTCTTTTTCTGATGAAGCGTGACTTGAAAGTAGATTGGTGCTATCCAAAGCAGGGGGGAAGAAGTAAGCTCCAACCCTACAAATCTGTTTAAGTACTAATTACTGACAGCTATTATCACTGTCAGCAGCAGGACTGCTCACCTGGGTAACAGCCAGGAGGAATAGGCCTCAGAGAGGAACCTGATGAAAATTA
The DNA here is from genome assembly GCA_013390045.1 of Picathartes gymnocephalus. Lineage (NCBI taxonomy): Eukaryota > Metazoa > Chordata > Aves > Passeriformes > Picathartidae > Picathartes > Picathartes gymnocephalus. The sequence continues at coordinate 338,324 of WEKY01000095.1, read as the reverse complement.
GACACAATGCCAATGAATGCAGGCCACTTGATGCAGAAGGTTGTCAGGAAGCCAAACTGAAAAGTGCGGTCCAAGCCTAAAATGAAATTGTCTGCATTTGCTACAAACAAACAAACAAACAAATTGATGGATGGAAGGACAGAGTGCATAAGTCCTAGAAAACTCAGGAGGAAACTGTTGAAAAATTAGGCCAAACTTCATAGCAGAGGCTAAAACCAAAAAACGGGCAGGCCTAATTGTGATGCCTGGGATGCAATCCTAATGCTTTGTGCCTTACAAGATAGTCCTCATGCATTCATGTGCCAACTGCCCCCCCTTAACAATTAAAAATCCGGGATACGGATTAAAGCGATAGCAGGTGGCAATCTAATTACTATCAGTCTTACATCTGAATCTCTCATTTGTCATATAAGCCCAGCAACAGCTGGCTCTCAACCCTAGTTATCCTCGTGGCTATCACAACAGGTTCAAAGAAGGTACGGAGGGATAGTCCCTCATCTGCACGCTGCCAAGGAGCAAGGAGAGCAGGGGGTGTCCAGGTGCCGTGACGAGATGGAGGGCGCGCCAGTTAAGCCCTTTTCTCGTTCTCTTCACTGGAGTCGTTCTCAGCGGGACTCGGCACTCGCTGCCTGGTACCAGCCCCATCTTCACCCTGAATCTGTGCGGGCTGAATGGCATCGCCGAGCCTGGGCTGTGGCCACAGGCGTGCGACTCAGGGCGCAGCAGCACAGCAAATGAAAGGCGCCATTCTTAGTGAGAACTAGAGAGAAAGCAAATTTCTACTTTTCAGGGCCGTTTCGGTCGCATCGCTGTGTTCCAGAGGCGGAGCCATCCCAGCGCCGCTCCCGGCCGGCTCCGAGCGGCGTCACGAGGTGGCGGCAGAGCCCCGAGGCTCCGGCTCCTGGCCGGCTTTTCCCGCGGGGCATCGGGAGAGCTGGCCTGGAAAAAGGGGGAATTAACTGTTGTGTTGTGAGTTTAGGGGATGTCCGTGTCAACACTAAAGGGAAGCTTGGTCGATTCTTGCAGTCAGGTACATCATAGCTTCCTTCTGAACGGGTCACACTTCCACCTTAGAGTGCAAGTCCAGGCACAAATTTCTTTGTTGTCTTGAGAGCTCTGTGTGGCATTTGCCTCTGGAATTAAAAATGGAGGCTGGCCGTGCCATCAGTATCTTCTTTGCTGGCATTTGGCGAGAGACAGTAACATTTGAAATTAAAAGGGGCAAATCTCGGGTAGGGAAGGAGAAGGAGGAGGAAAAGATGGTGATTCCAGGCACAGAGCAGGGTAGAAAGGGAATGAGGTATCCACTGAAGTGAGGTGGCATGGACACGTGTTTCAGCAGGTAACTGGAATAAGTGAGGGAAGAGATTGGGGTCACCTAAAGGATCATCTAGTTCCAACCCTCCTGTCATGGCCTGAGCCCCATTCAACCTTGTACATGTCAAGAGATGGGGCACCCACAACTTCTCTGGGCAACCTATTCCAGTGCCTTGCTATCCCTGCAGTAAAGAATTCCTTCCTAAAGTCTAATCTAAACCTACTCTCAGCTTAAAGCCATTCTCTCTTGTCCTATCACTACTTGCCATTGTAAATAGTCTTTCTCCATCTTTCTTGGAGGCTCCCTTTAGGTACTGGTATGTCACAATTAAGTCAGTCTTCTCTTTTCCAAGCTGAACAATCCCAATTTTCTTAACTTTTCCTCTTAGGAGAGGTGCTCCATCCCTCTAATAAACTTCATGCCCTCCTCTGGACTTGCTCCAGCAGGTCCATGTCCTTCCTGTGCTGGGGACCCTGGAGCTGGATGCAGCACTGCAGGTGGGGTCTCACCAGAGCAGGGGCAGAGTCTCCTCCCTTGACCAGCTGCCCACACTGTTTTTGATGCAGCCCGGGACACATTTGGCTTTCTGGGCTGGAAGGGCACATGGCTGGGCCATGTCCAGCCTCTCACCCACCAGAACTCCCAAGTCTTTCTGGGCAGGGCTGCTCTTGGTCTGTTCATCCCCAGCCTGTGTTGACACTGTGATCTCTGAGGACTCATTAGAGTGTGTAACCTGGATGTGTCTTGTGGCTCAAGTTATCATTACTAACACGACCCTTCAAAGAAATGGGGATATGTTCACCAGGTAAACTCAAATTGCATCTGATAACAGTAAAGAACTGGCAATGATATAACCAAAAGTACACCTTAAAATGTGTTATTGTCTCTCAGCTGCTATTCCTAAACAATTGCAGTCCCCAGGGATCCAAAATAAAGGGAGACAGCATCTCTGCCTCTCTGCCCTCTAAAGAGAGGACAATCTGGTGTGTGAAACACCAGGCAGAAGCCCTGGGAATGGAGGAGCTGAGCCGTGAAGACCTATGGAGGATTTGCAATGAATGCTGGCATGGCAGAAAGAGGGCACTGAATTCACACGCACTGCCCTAAGCCTTTGTGTGCCAGTGCACAGGGCCATCTCTCGCTGCCCGGTCCCACAGCCGTAATTAAGGGATTCCCGCTCGCCATGAACAGGTGCAGCCCCACCCAAACAACGAGGCTGCAGACAAAAGATTACAAATAAGGCCTAAATCCCTCTACTGTACATTGCAGTGGTGAGGGGGGACAGGTGGCCTAGGGTAATTCAGGTTCAGTCCCCATGCTGGGGTGGGAAATTGCAGCAGCTCATTTGGATCTGGTAAATCCTTGTTGGCTCTGCTGATTGGGAAGCCGATGGAGGCATGGATTAAATCAAACAGCCTGTAAGATACTGACAGTGGAACTTTTCCTACAGATTTCTGACAGCTTGCAAATAAAGGCACAGATGATGGAGAAGCTGCTTTCTCAAGCTATCCCTTTCTCACACATATTCTATGTGATTTATTCATTCATTCAGCTATAATTGGTCATAAAGATCTTGTACATCGGATGAGCCTGAGTGTATGCATGGCAGGGCATTTGCAGTGCTCGCACACCTTTGGGACTTGCTATGCCCAGAATAGGTCTTGAGAGTTTTGGTAACAAAACAAAATTTAAAAAATAATTGTCATCTGATGTGATATTAGCTCTTTCCCAAATTTATTGCATATGTGCATTGCATATTGTTAGGCATGTCTTGCCAGCAGTGTGCTATCTGTAGATTTGGAAGGAGGTCTTACAAATTTCCAGTTTCACAGTCTGTACTACTCGATGCATCTGCCTTGGGTGTGTGTGGCTCTGTTACCACAGATCAGAGTGCCCTGCAAGCTTTGCTCACCTGAGAGTAAGTGAAAAGCTGTTTTCTGCATTTAATAGGTAGGGCTGAGTTATAAAATCTTGGATTCCTCTGAATCAACAAAAACATCCAAGCTAAAGTTTAAACAGTGCAGGTTCTCTTGGTAGTTGTTAGAGACCTATAAGCATGTAAAGATGGTCCAGAAGTAATTTGAAGTAGTTAGGTTCCTACGTGGCATATCTTCAGTAGTGCTGATAAATCAGCCAGCTAAGCATGGGCCAGACTGAGTGCAAGGCACTTGAGTACTTCAAAGCCCTTGTTAGGCTTTTCAATCTTTTAAATGGCAGTATGCCTTGAGAAACTTGTAGCTGCCTAAATATTAGTCCTTTAAATTGCAGGTAAATTGTTTCAGTTCCTTCTGTTGCCGGTGAACCAAGAGTGGCATCTTCAATGGCCACCAGACTGCACCTTAAAAAAATTCCTTCCTGAGGGTCGTTTGTTGTACCCATCTTTTCCCCTGGACTATGAATGAACACCTCATCCTTAGGAGGACAGTTACTTTAACATAGATGCAGATGCTCTGTCCAATTCTAGATGTTCTCAGGTATCCCACATGGATAGCCTGCATGAAAGTTCCAGCTGAGCCTCCAGAAAGGTGCAGGTCTCCTGTAGATTCTGTGTCATATCTGCAAGCCCCAGGTTTTGGTTACTCTGTAGTACTGAACATGGTACTAGACCATATATGTCATATTGCTCTGTGTGAGGGATGGAATCCCTCTCCTAACTAGCATCCAGCTCTTGACAAGATGAAGTTAATGAGGACTCACACCCTAAGTGACTTGCTTGAGGACATTGATGCCAGAGGCATGTGTTTACAAGCCTAAAAAAGAGTAAAGAAGAGGATCCTGGGAAGTATAAATCCATCAGCATAACCATGATAATGAGAGTCAATTATTAATCAATTTGTAAGCACATAAGTGATAAGAAGGCAGTAAAACGTATCGGCGTGGATTAATCAAGAACATATCACTTCAAATTAATTCAGTGTCCTTATTTGAAGGACTAACTAGCCAAGTGTGTAAAGACATAGATTTAATTTATGTCAGCTTTGTCAGTGTCCAAAGCGTTTCCTCATAAACAAAAGTATTTAATGAGATCTAAATAAAATAGGGATTAGAATGAGCATATAATGTTTGAATCATATGAAAGTGCTCATCCACAGTTCACTGTCAAAGCTGGATGTACCAAGTGGAGTCCTGCAGGTGTCTGTTGCAGACCCAATGTTTTCAACAATAAACAGGTTACTGGGAAAGAGAGAGCTTAATTCAAATCCTGAGAGCACTGGCTGGGAGAGGTTGGGAGAGGTTGATTTGGAGAACAAGATCAAGACTCCCATTGATCTTCACAGATTGGAGAGCTTGCCTGAAATCAATAAGCTGCACTGTAATAAGACAAAATGCAATCTTGGGACAAAAAGATCAAATGCATGATTTGTGAAATGAAGAATAACTGATAAAGCAGCAGTAGCACAGGAATGGATCAGCTGGCTGTTGTGAACTATGCACTAGGCAAAATGGGAGATGCAGAAAAACAAAAGTCATTTGAGGGTACATTAACAGCAGTGTTTTGGATAAAACACTGAGGTAATTATTCTGCTCTACTTGGCACTGGTGAGGCTTAGCCTAAGTACAGTGTCTGGCTTTGGGCACTACACTTGGAGAAATGCTACAGGGATATTAGCAGCTAACACCATAAAAATGTTAATATGTTTGAAAAGTGCACATTTGAAGGCATATGGATCTGCTTAAACTCAGGAAAAGGTCATTGAGAGGAGACATGAAAACAATCCTTGTTGTGAGAAAGTTTCTCATAGAGTGGAATGAATAATGTACTCCCATGCCTCCTGGAAGGTGAGCACTGGAGTAGAGCTACCAGACCAGGTAAAACAGTACTTTCAATGTGTGGACAACTTCCAAAGGAAATGCAGCATCTCCTTGTGCAGATATTTTTTGTGTCCCTGACTTGGTTAATAATTTGCCACAAAGATAAAAGCCTCAGGGCTAAATGGATGCAGAGATGTGGTTTTGCAATGTCTAAATTGTAGGTGCTGGGCATGCAGCCCCAAGGCTCTTGGTATAGTGAGAGGCAGGTTATCAACAAACAATGTAGGAGAGACCGAGTGGGCTCAGTAGGGAGCCAAAAATTGTCTAACTCTGGGCTGGAGAGAAACATAACTGCATTTAGAAGTTGGAGGTTAAGGGATGTGCAGTGGAAATCCATTCCTGGAGCTGAACAACTGTGGTAGGTCAGCCATTCTTGTCAAAAGTCATCAAGATAGTTTTAACATCATATTAGAGACAAGACTATCCAACAAAGCATCAACAATGTAGAGTATTTCCTTGTAAGAGACAGTTGTGAGGCTAGATGATAGCTGATGGGAGATTCCTGAAGAACGTGGACCCTTAAGGTGCTTTTAAATCTTTGTTTTTTGCTGCATCTTTAAGCCTTATCTCTTTCCAAGACAGGAATAATCAATTTAAAGCTCAGCTCTACTAAATAGTACCTAATACTTTTACTAAAATTACTTGAGTTTTAAAAGCCACTAGACAAGTTCATGGAAGGGAGAGAGAGGGAAATGTAGGTTCTATACCATGGCCCAGGATAGTAATCTCATTGCTCTTATGGACAAAACATAGAATTTTTCATGAAGAATTGTAGAACAAAAGAAGGATGGAAAACAATATCTGTCAGTCATCAAGCAGGAAAGGCATCCCACCATGGAAGGGGCTTGAAAAATCATCAGAGGAAGCCTAGGACGGTGAATACCAAAGTTGCAAAGAAGGAAAGAAGTCTAGCGTTAAGAGGTCACACTTCAGGGACGTGTGTTAAGAACACGTGCTATGGCTGTGTCTTGATAGTCCTTACCAGGAAGAGGAGGAAAAAGACCTTGGATCGCTAGTTAATGACAAAGTGGTCATGAGCCACTGAAGGAACATGGCCATGAAAAGGGTAAATACAACCCCTGCAGTACAAAGTGAGGGATTTTGGCAGAAAGGCAAACGCTGACATCATTCTCCAAGGAGCTGTGAGAACTCTCCTGGACAGCTGTGTACCATTACGGTTCTGGTTATCCCAGAAGATTAACTTATATGGAGAGAAGGGATGGGAAAGGTGATAAAGAAAGGGGGAGTCCAATCCTCAGCTTGCTTTGCTTGCCCTGGCAAAATGAGAGCTGGGAAGGAACGTGGTGACTGGATATAGACCTAAGGGAAAATCCCATGGAGATTGAGATCTTTCATGGAAACCAACACCCACACCAGAACAGATGGACATAAACCAGGGAGGAATAAGTTAAGGGAGGAGGATAGGAAATGAATGGATTCTCTAACCAACAAAAAGGATCAATGACTGGCAAGCTTCATTTATATTTAATCTAGAGCTGGTTTTATTTGAGGAAGAGACCATGTTACACAGGTGCTTAACAGAATGAAGAAGTGCCCTGTTACCCATTGGGATAGGACTCTTAGTTGCTGGAAATCGTCAGGAATCAAAAATTAAAGCCAAATCACAGCGTCTCCTGCCAGCTGCTGTTGGGGAGCCTTACTGCCCTTGTTACATGGTAAAGCAAGTCGCTAGCGTTCCATCAGCTGTGCCCTGCTCTGCTGTGTTTCAGCGAACTCTTTTGCACTTGTGGGGACAGTCTTCTGTCGTGTTTCAAATGAGCGATCCTGCGTCAGAGCAGAGTGTTGTCAGGACCTGGTCTCAAGGAACCATTTCGCCTTCCCTTGAGTGGTTTTGTGTCTTGGAAGATAAGAGACTCCATATTAAACCTGCTTTTTCCAGACTGCTTTCCTCCAGTGGCCCTGTTTATACATTCCCCACGGGGGAACGGGAGGGACATCACGCAGCCCGTACGGCAGGGCGCGGGCGGGGGGCACCGGGAAGAGTTCTGCCGGGGGCTCCGGGCAGCCCGGGGAGCCAGCCCCTGCTCCCCGGCTGCCCACGCCTTCTGGGGCGGTCACGGCCCCTTAGAGGAGCCTGTTCCCTGCCAGGACCAGTTGGGTTTGTTGCGATCTCATTCTGCTGCGGTGCACTAAAGGAGTCACTGCCCCGCAAATCTAGCACCCTCCCGACATCCGCCACCCTGCCTTTTCCTCCGGCCTCCGCGTTCCCCGGGCTGGGCACGGCCGCCCCGCTCGCAGCTGAACAGCTCCCGCAGGAAGAGCTGGGCGGCAGCCGCGGCCCTGCCGCCTCCGCAGCCGGCGGAGCCTCGAGCCTGGCCATCTCCGTTGATGTAAACGATATTAACTTTAAGCACTTCTGTTGACGGGTCAGTTTAGAAGCTGATGAAACAGTAAATTGTTGGTGGAAACGTAGGCAGCTTTGTGCTTTGCCAAGCAGGTGCCTGGCGGTTTTAGTCAAGGGTTGGTAAATTTACAAGAGCGCAGTGAACGTGCCCTTCCCGGGCTATTGTGAAATTCAGGAGCCAACAAAGGAGAACGTGAATATTCACACAGCCGCCTTTCAGCGTGTGGCATTGCTTCGCAATTTTAAAGAGTTTTTGTTGTTGTTTTGTTTAGGAAAAAAACCTACCAACACTCCTCCTCCCCGAATCAGAAAGTACCTGTTTGCGTTTTAAAGGACATGGAAATCATCCGTGAGCAACCATATAATTTGATTTGCTAAGCAATCTGCGAGGCGATTGCACATCATTTATAATGTTCATTGAGCATTTTGCTTAATTGTGTCTCTTTTTGTAAAGGAAGCACAGCCCCCTCCCGGCTGCGGCCGGCACAAGTGGCCAGATTCCCATGGACCCGCAGACAACCGCCGGCCCCGCGCCGAGCTTTTCCCAAGCGGAGCCGTCCCCCCACGCACGGCTAGGGGGCGAGAAAAGGGCTCAGGTACGAGCTCGCTGTCTGAACGCCCTCTACTCACAGCCCGCGGCTTCGGCAGGTGCTGCCCGTCCAGGCTGGCGGGTGCCCGACTGGCCTCTCGCCAGGGCAGTGCGTCCCGCGGGCGGCGAGCCCCGGGATCCACAGGTGCGGGACGGGCCCGGCGGCAGCAATGCCAGGAGGGGCTGATTCCCTTTGCCTGCCCCAGGTCCGGGAGGGGAGTTCGGAGAGACCTGAAACCGGCACCTAAAGGGAAGACCTTTCATGCTCGACCTCGCCGCGGTCCGCCCCTTCCCGTTCCCCCGCACGCCCTTTGCCGTAGTCGGTCGCGCCCCCGCACGCCGGAGAGCCTGCGCGCAGGCCGGCAGCGCGGCCGAGAGCCCGTCGGGCCCCTCGGGGCAGGGACGTACCGGCCGGGGGAACGGAGTTCAGCGGGTCTGGGGAGAGCCCCTCACAGCCGGCAACCCCCACCTCTCAGGCCCCTGCACGGAGCGGCAGGAGAAGCCGAGATGGGCTCGGTGGGAGCGGGGCTGGGGCTGGCAGCCCCTCCGCTCTCCGGCGGAGGGAAGCCGGCAGCCCGCCCGCCGCCCGCCCGCACCTTTTGCCTGCCGCGACCGCCCAGCCGCACCATATAATTTGATTTTCCCCCGTGCCCGCAGATCGATTGCAGCTCATTTGTTACATTCAGCGGTTCCTCGGGACGGAGAGGGGAGAGAAAGGCGGGCCGGGGGAGCCGGCGGCGCAAGTGTTGGGATTCCCATGGGCTGTGCCTGCTCTCCAGCTTGCCGCACTGGCACCCCGGCCCGAGCGGCCGAAGGAGGGGGGTTTGCAGACACGGTGACCTCCGCGATCTCGGTTTGAAAGAGCCTGAAAGGCGGCCCGCTATGGTGCATTACCAGCCCAACGCCCAGGTACCAGCTCGGAGGGGAGGGCGCGCAGCCGGGCCGACCCCGGCTGCAGGTGCCGCCTCCTCCGCCGAGCGGGCGAGGGCTCGGGGCTGCCCCGCCGCCTTTGTGGGGCCGCCCCGCCGCCTTTGTGGGGCCGCCGTCCCGCCGCGCCGCGCTCGCCCCGGTAGCGGCGCCGAGGGGGGAGAGCTTTTCCCCGCCTTATTTATGGGCCTCACGTGGTGGAGGGGGAAGGGGTGGGCTCGCCGGGGCCTGCTCTGCTCCCTCCTCACCCCCCGGGCCAGTCCCAGCTCCGGGAAAGCCGCCCGGGTCCCGGGCGCCTGCCTCCGGGGATGTTTGGGCTACATGGCCTGGGGTTGCTGTGGGCTGGTGGGGTTCTGCTGGCCCGCGGGAAGCAAACGAGCTCCCGCAGACATCTCTGCAAAGTGGTTTTCGGTCTCCAGTACCTGGCAGCTCAGACCTGCCTTGTGACTGGCGTGCGGGACTCCTCGCCCCGTCTTCAGACCAGGAAAGTTGTGTAAAAGTTTATTAGCATGAAACACACAATGCCCTAAGGTTGCACCGAACAAAGTTTGATATAAATTATGCTTTCAGTGGTAAAAAATTCCTAGAAGTTGCACAATAAAGTGTCAGTTTGTATCGTGAATTGCAGTAGGGCTTTATTTTTTTTTCTCCCAAAACCTTTCCTGGTAAATTTGCACAGATACTGGGCAAACACTGGTCCTGTCTTTTAAAATACTCCTCCTTCCTTTCTCCATCAAACATTGCAACTCTGAATAAGTGCAGCACGTGAAGGAGTCCCAACAGGCGAGCTGTTGGGTTTTATAATCTTGAGGAGAAAAATGGTCATACTCAGAATTTGCTCCACCGAGACTTTATGGACTCCAGATTTCTTGTTTAACCGAACTCTGACGGGATGCATATGAAGATTTGAGAAGAATATTGGGTAAAACCTGCATGGATGAAGGTGAAACTCTCCTGTCTTGTCTTCCCGTGCCTGTGTTATGACCTCCTTGAAGGGTATTGGATCAACAATAAAAGTCAGGAAAATTATGCAGGTAATATAGGAATAAGAGTTGGATGGAAACCAAACATACTTGGGCACTTTTGGGGACCTGGGGTTTTGCCTCAGCTTTAGCTAACAGGATTCGTTATTCTGGAATATCACATAAGTTTGGAGCTACTTCACAGGACTGCGGACTAAAAGGCAGTGTGTGAGGTGTGGATCTCACCCCTCACCTGTGTCTCCCCTTCACCCCGGATTGCTGCCCCTTTAACGCCACCTGTTATCCATTTTCCGTGTCCTAACTCTTGGGTGAAATGTGGCAGAAAATAGAAGCCAGGGCACCTACTTCTATGGGTTGGGGCGGCTCGGGGGCAGCGGGGGCCCGGCAGCTTCTTCCCACCGCGGGGCCGCGCGGGGCCGCGCCCCTCACGCAGCACCCGCGGGGGCTCCGGGTGCGCGGAAAGGCAACGAGGACGAGCTCTGCCGCTTCTCACCTTCCGGCTCATCCCCCGGAGGAGGGGCTGAGGAGCAGCGCCCATTCCTGTGTTCCTGCATGGGTGCCCGAAGGGAGACGCTCACCGTCGCACTCGCCGCTAAGACGGCCGGGACATGAGTGTGCGAAGTTGTTCGTGGGGATCGAGGCAGACCCTTGGGAAGTGCAGAGCCCGCCAGGGCCTGAACCCTCGGGCACGGCCCGACGTGCTCAGCGCGGCGGGCGCTGGGACAGTCAGTGAGCCGGGACTGGCATCCTGTCTCGCTAAGTGCAGAGCATCGCAGGGCGCCGTGCGCTTTGCAGCCCCTCCGCGGCGAGGGACTGCCCCCGCTTCCCGGCCCAGCTCTGGCCCCGAGAGACCTCGAGGGGAAACTTATCAACGGGAAGTGATGGTTGGCCACGGGCCAGGATCGCTTCTTGTCCTAGAGAAGAAGAGCCTCTGTGGACTCTCTGTGGTGCTGGGGGACCCCCGCCTCCGGAGGAGATCGTCGCCGTCTTCTCGAGCCAGGGTCGGGCCCCATCTTTTGATGAGGGCTCGTTTTACCGGGCCGAGCAGCCCAGCAGAGCCAGGGCCGAGCGTGCTCCGGATCTCCTCGATGCAAGGTTCGCGCACTGTCCTTATTCCCCCGGAGAGGGGCTTTGCGTGGTCCCGCGGAGTGTCGGGAGTGGGTTCTGGTGGGCCAAAGTCCGCAGGCAGCCCTGCGCTGGCCCCATGTCCCGCCCCATCTCTGGACCTTTGGCGACGCCTGGTTCCCGTGAAGGTGGTTGCCAGCTAGACTTGTCGTGTGGTCATTGACTCTGAAGGAAAGGCGATGCTCCTCTTGGTGTGTCCTCCGTTGCCCCCCCGCCCCCGCCTACCCCCTGCCTCCCTAACACTTGTTCCAGCCCTCGGTGAATTGAAAAAAAGGAAGTGTCAAGCGCTGTTCATACTTTTTTTTTTTGCTGGAGAGTGGTGCTGGGAGGTGTCCTTCCCGAGAGCGAAAGAGGGCCAGGTGAGATATCCGTCTTGGACAAATATTGAAAGAAGGGAGTTTGCGACACGGGCGGTGGTGGCCCAGGTGCTGTGCCGCGGCCCAGGTTCCGCTTATAGAGGTTCCTGGGTTTTGCAGATTTCCTTTCGTAATATCTTGGGCAACCCGAGAGGAATCTTCTCGCACCTCAGGCAGTTCTTTCGGGGACGGTACTCATTTCCCAAAGGCAAATGTACAAAACTGGAATCGTTCATCTTTAAAGCCGTCACCGCCGCAGGGACGAGGGCTGAGGTCGGCACAGTGAGGGAATCGCTTCTGCCGGGCATCGCATTGAGCGCTGAGGAGTGGAGGAGCGATGTTTCATTGGCTGCGCACCGCAGCGCACAGGCAGAGCGCTAGACGTGCCTGTCGTGGGGTTCTCCCTGCATCGTTTCCTCCCTGGGGCACTGCTCCCAAATTTTCCAATGATCTGCTAGGTCTGACCGGTTTCAAGACAAGCTCCGAACCCCCAACAGTTTGGAAACAGTGGGTTCTCAAAATATCCCTCTTCTTCCCTTTGCAACGCGCTCCCTTCGCCGTGGGTCCTGACAGAGCTGCGTCTCAGGGACAGACAGACCTCACAGACTGACTTCCCAGACTACCTGCCTGAGTTTTGTGGCCCCGTAGTGTCCTGCCACCTCCACAGTGTGACATTCGCATTCCTAATGCTGCAGGGCTCACCTCAGCTGCACGGTGCTATCGTGCGCCAGAGCTAAACAGGCACCGGCAACCCTGGGAAAGGGGGAAACACCGACATGGTAAATGAACTGAGCTCCCCAGTCTCTCTGCGCGTATGTTGTGCTTGGATCAACAGGAGACATCCTCTTCTCCTCTTTCTTGTCTCCTAAGACCTTCAGTAAAGACTGTCGGGACGATGCTTCCCCACTGCGTTAACGAGAGGTGACCTGGCGCCTTGTCACGCCCTCGAGGACAAGGACACACCGTGGTCAAAATGCTGCGCTGAGAGAAGGCTGGTGATAGAGATTCTGGGGGAAAGAGCCTGTTTGGGGGTGTTACTCTCCCTCTTAGCCTGTCTGACCTGGGGGAAACATTGCAAGGTGTGCTATGAGCGTGTGTATGTGGGTCTGTCCCTGTGTCTCGAGTGGGGACGGTGATGTCAGGGGCCACTCGACATGGTTTGCTCATCGGCTTTCAAGTGTCCGGCTCCAGCCAGAATGTGACAGGAACAAGGACTCGCCATCCCATGGGTGATGACTCCTTGGACATGCAGGGGAGGGAACAGAGCCAGTTCTGTGGCCAGGAAACTCCCCCGAAATCACCTCAGTGTTGCTGAGGTTCTTCTTTTTCCGTGTGTTTTGCGGTAGGTGTGACATGGATTTGAGAGGGATGCACGGTATGTATTAGACTTATACTTGTGCTTCTGGCTATGGTGCTCCATCCATAGCAATCATTCCCTGGCTGCGCTCAAGCCCATTTGCTTTCGGAAAAGGAGGTTCTCCTGCGTTTTGCGGGGCCAGGCTGGCATTCAGGTGTGTCCCAGCGGGACCAGAGGGACCGCGAGCTGAGCCCCTGTTCCCCGGATCTGCACAGGTCTGGAGCCCCGGCTGTTGGAGATGACACGAGGGGCGCGGGGACCGCACCTCGGCAGAGCAGCACAGCTGTGGGACTGGCTGTGGATGAGCTGGCGGCTCCTGGGGGTCGTGGGGCTGCAGGGGCGGCCGTGGGCTCCCCCGGACTACCCGGCCCCTCCACCCCCCCACAGCAGCCTGCAGGGCTGGGCACGGCAGGTCTCTGCCCTCCCACCAGCGCCTCACACCCAGCTGCCGTGGGGTTGCCAAGCATTTACCCACCCAGCGCTGAGGAGGGCAAGGGAGGGACAGGGATGCTCTCAGTGTAAGGAGCGCAGCGCGGCCCCCCGGGGAGCCCTGGGGAGAGGAAGGGAAAACATCACCGTGCGGTGCCGAAGCTGTGCTTGCCCTCCCAGGTGGGTCTTGCGGCTCAGCGGGACAGGGCTGCTCGGGAGGAGTGACCTGGGGGCGAGCGATGCCTCTGCCAAACTGCGGCTGGGAAGGCCGAGGGGTCTCCCGGCCGCCGTGCTCAGTGCCACTCGGAGCGGTCCCCACAGGTGGGCAGCGAGCTGGGCGGAAGCCGAACGTGTGCACCGACCGCACGGAATGCCAGCAGCAGCGCTGAGCGGCATGAACACGATCACAGCCCAGGAGAACGAGGGAAGGGATTATTGCCCGCACTCGACTCTCGTGAGACCGCACCTAAGACTTGCGGGCAGTTTCGAGACAGCCGGTCCAGAAAACCGTCGTGAGGGGCGAAGGGCTGATGAGGCAGAGGAAACTGGAGCAGCTGCCTAGGGTGGGAAGGCTGGAGCGGGGCAGAGGCAGTGTCCGGGGCACCCCACAGCGCTGCGGGAATGGGCATCCATCCAGAAGCCTGGCTCTTGACAGAGGTACCTGGTGAGAGGTTGAGGGACGATGGGCGTGAATGGAAACAGGAGTCCGGACTCACTCATCCCAGTCTCCTCCGAGGTCCCCGGTCCCGCCCCGCGGGTGGACGTGAACGGGGAACCGCACTGCCGTTGCTTCGCCCCTCTACGGGGAAATCCCTTAGTTTCCCCGTTCCGGAACGATGGGAGCAGTCCCATGGCTACGCGTGGGCGCGTTCCTGACTTCGCGCAGAGGTCTCCGCCTTCCCTTCTCGTTTTTTTCGCGTGGTCCGTCTACAGGCGGGACTTTCCAAGAAGCGGTTCTTGCAAAGCTCTTTGTTCCCTCCCGTGACTCACGCGTTTCCCTGCCGTTATCACGGCGATGTCAGCGGCTTTGAAGTCGAGTCATTTATTACCTTCCCGGAGCTGGCCCTGTCTTGCTCTGCTGATAGACCCGGGTACGTTTCCACGCGGAGTTTGATCTCTGCCCGCGCTGGTGGCACGCTGGAAAGTTACTTTCGATAAACCTCGACAGACTCTGCCGGACAAACTATTGCAGCGCTAATGACAGAGATAATCCTCTCCTAATCTGGCGGGTAATCCATTTCACTCCAGTGAGAATTTTTAAGGCTTTAATCAGTGAGAGTCAGTTAGGGAATTATTAACAGAGCCTCCGCCGAGCGAGCTAGTCCTGAGAGGGGCAATGGGAGTGGGAAAAGGGAAAACGCAACGGGGCCCGATGAGGTCAAAATCGATGCACGGCCGGGTGCAAGAGCTGACGTGATGTATTTTGATGTTGCGATAGAATTGCTTTCAGTTCGAACGCCACGAAAAAACCCGCGCCATCGATTCCCCCTATGCCCGCTCTGACAGCGGCTCTGCTGGCGGCGAGGACTGGCCGTCCCCGGGGAGCGGGAAAAGCGCTGCGGGTAAGATGCGCCAGGGTGACGCTTCCCGCTGCCGAGAGTGAGGCCGTGTCAAAGCCAAGAGGCGCGTTTCGATAGCGGCTCGTGAGGAGAGGTGCCGAGGCGGTCCGGGGCGCCTGGCCCGCCGGTGCGAGCGGCTGCGGCGGGGCCGGGCGGTGCCGGGC
>WEKY01000095.1:278575-314341 GCA_013390045.1 Picathartes gymnocephalus | reverse complement strand
TTTTTTTTTTTTTTTTTTTTTTTTTTGGCAAGACCAATGCAGCTGCAAGTCGAAGTATGAATACGTTTTATCGGTATAGAAAAAAAGTAAGTGGACAGGCTAAAAAAGATGTCAAAGTCAATGCTGATGTTTTTCTTGCTTGCCCCACGTTTAAGACGGTGGCCTTGGAAAAGAGTTTTGAATCGCCCTGTTATGTTAACTGGTTTTGCCTCTAATTACAAGCTTCTTAGAAAGGAAAAATCTCAGCCGGAGGCTGCTGAAAGCAGGTTACATGTTTATGGAATGCCGATGCTCCCAACAAATCTTTTTTCGCCGGAGAAACTTGCTTCAAAGTATTTGGGCAAATCGCTGAAAATTAGAAGCCCTGAGCTCAGGGCGATCCATTTCAAACCCATGTTTGGGGAAATGACTCCAGCGGGATGACAGTAAGAAATAAACTCTATTTCAGCGGATGGCGCGTTTGTTTACGGGGTTGATTGGTTGACGGAAATGGCTGGCAGCCAGTTCTGGGAAAGATTCCAGACCTGACTCCGATTAACCCTCTCTGGTGAAACTCTGCTGGAAACCAACTCACCAGCAATTGCCATTAATCTACTTACTAATTAAGCCAATTCATTTCTAAAGGAGAAAAATTCCTTTCTTTGGCCAAACTGATGGGAGGAAATTTGAAAGAAGCGCCAAACTGTGTAACTGTAATTCAGCCAAGGACTGCTAAAACAAGGTGTTGATATATAGCTGGAGATTTAAAACAAGTTTCTAGGGCAACAATCCTTTGGAGACGGTGGTATATAGTGCATAGTAGATGAAGCTCGAATAATGGTGGACTGCAGTGTGCAATTGTACGGACATTGGTTGGAACCAGGACTGCTTTTCCCAATTAAGCTGCTCAAGGCTTTTACTCCTAATAATTTATCTGTCCCGTTTTAACGTTTCAGCCTTGGGTGACAGCTACAAAGAGCATCTGTGCCGGACCCAGTGAACGTGGTCACAGAATCCTAGAAAATACTGTATTGGAAGGGACCCACAAGGGTCATAGAAGTCCAAGTCCTGTCTCGGAACAGGGCAGCCCCAAAAAATCACACCGTGTGCCTGGCACCATTGTCCAAACTCTTCTTGAACTCTGGCAGGCTTGGTGCCGTGACCACTTCCTTGGTTGTGAAACTTGATGTCCAATGTTTGCTCGGTGTCGGTGAGGACACTCCATCTCCCTCGTCCCAGGGTCCGGATCAGCCCAAGGAGACGCAGGGACACACTCTGCCCTCGCAGTGCTCTGTGCCTGCCAGGACCTGCCAGGGCTTCTCACGGCAACCTGGCGCGCCCCCGGTGCCGCTCCAAGGCTCCCAGTGGCACTGAGGTATCACCTTTAGGCGAGCAGCGTTTCGCTTGCTCTGGGCGAGGGAAGAGGAGTCCCAGGGTGACCCGGCCGCTGACCGAGGCCGCGGTGAGCTGGCCCGGAGGGCGGGGTGCTCTTTTCAGAGCAAGCCGCCACTCCCTGCGCTGCTGGCAGCAGAGCATCTGCAAGGTGAGGGGTAGAGGTCAGGAGGGAGAGCTTCACCCTTCCGCTCGGCACCTGCAGGAGAAGGAGCAGCCCACGGCTCCCTGCCCTGTTTGCCGGCCCTGCAGCCAGCATCCCTGTCCATCCCCGCCCTCGGGGCCTGGCTGGAGCACGTCAAGGGCACCCGCCGTCCCGGGCAGACCCGGGCCTCTTCACCCTTCTCTTTTGCCTCTGGAACAGACATGTCCCCCTGCTATTCTCTTCCCCGCACCTTTCTTTGTCCCGCACCACTCGCAGAGCAGCCCCGCCAGTGCCCCCCGTCTGGTCCCTTCTGTATCCCCTGTGACCAGCAGCGCTGCCATTCCCAAAGCAGTGCTGAGGGTGTGGGGCCTATGACAGGCAGGGAGCGGGGAAGGGAAGGTGGCCAGTCCCAGGCCACGGCACCTCCTCCAGACCCGCGCCCCCCGCGCCCCCAACCACCGGGCTGGGCGCATTAAGGGCACAGCCCCCGGGGTGTATGGCGTGAGAGACGACACATTGAAGGAAGGAGAGTTTTAAACTAGTGCAAGCGATCCTTCCTTTTTCGTTGCTGTTGTTGGTTTGCTTTGGTTTTGTTTCTTTTCAGGTGCGGGCAATCACAAGGGGAACAAATTAAGCGTTCGGCGGAGCCGTCTCTGGACAAGGCGGCGGTGGTCAAAGCGCTCGGCGGGAGGTAGGAGGATGCTGAGCCCTGGACACGAACAAACCAGCCTCCCAGAAAGCAGCAGCCTCGTGTCATTGCACTAAAAGGACAAGATTTCATGAAATACACGGTACCACCAAGTGATGACAGCAGAACTATGGACGCAAGCTGGAGAGGAATGGTGAAACATTTCCTCCAGCAGCTGATGGCAAAACTTAACAGGTGCTGTAGGTAGTGCGCTATGCCTTCGTATCTCAAGCAAACACTCAACTTCTTCATTTAAGTCTCTCTCTGAGATCATAAAAAATAGGATGCAATATCCTAAAAAGACTAATGACATTTCACAGGTAATGCAATTTAGAAAGAAACACTTCCATGTTTTCTTTTCCAACAATGTGCATTTTTGTAAACTGCTATAAATTGCAATTCAAAAGCCCTGATCTCGCCATCCCCAATCATTTTTTATACTGATCAAATGAATGCAGATACTCCCATTTGGGAGGGGCGACATGACATTTCACTTGGCAGTTCTAAACAGGTCACAGACCTTTCACAGACCCTAAGGCAGTGGGAGGGAGCTCTTTACGAAACCGTGTAACCAAATCAAACCAATGGTTACCCCTTTTCAATACCATTGGAATGGTTTGCACAATGCTATTCACATAGCAGCAGAGAAACTGAAAGGATGGTCATCCAATGGAAATTTCTTCCCTTTTGTTTAAACTTGTGGAGCTCAAAAAAAAAACACAAAACAAAAAAAACCAAAAAAAAAAAAAAAAAAAAAAAACCCCCCCAAAAAAACCCTGAAAAACAATTACTTTTTGTATGACAAAAAGCTAAACACTTCTACGTATATGTACACCAGGGCCTTCAGTGCGCCTGGATGTTTATACAGATATAGTCACACATCTGTGTGTGGGGATGTACATTTATTGGAGATGTTGCTTTGTTTGAAGCCATAGGCACAAAGACACAACATGGCTGCCCTGGAGATGACCTATTGCTTTCAAGTTGCTTGAACACATCAGAATTTCTATTGTTGAGGTTGATTAATTGAAACTGATAAGTTACCATGAATAAAGATTGTTTTTCTGTTTAATGTGGTGGGCCTGATTTGGTAAATGCTTCATTCATGTAGCCTTGCAGTGCAGCATATGGGCAAGATTCATTCAGTATCGCAAACATATACAATTTATTATGCCTGTATGGTCACAACCAAAAGGCCTTTCTATTTTAATGACAAAGTTTGAATGAAAAATTCCATTTAAAGAGTCACTAACATTAAGTGCGGCTTTGTAATTTATTCCTGTTGCTGGCTGCCGGGGAATCGAGCCCTTGGAAAAGCGACGGCGCAGCGGGCAGGGCCGCTCTGGGGCCACGCAGCCGCTCCTCGCAGGCCTCTGCCGCCCCACGTGTGTCGAGGACGCTCCCCGTGTCACACGGTGCTGATAAACTCATGGCCGTCGTGTCGCGGCACCAGCGCCGCCGCCGCCTCCCCCGCTGCGCTGGACGGGGCGGACGAGGCATCCGCCGCGGCCTCCGGAGCCTCCTCTCCGGGCAAAACCGCCCACGGGCCCACGAACGCCTCTGCCTGAAGCAGGAGGGGTCAGTGTCCAGCCGGGCCTGCCCACGCCGCCGGAGGAGCCGCACGCCGAGCGCCGCGGTGCCCTCCCTGCGGCCCGCCTGGGCTTGGGCATCCCGAACCACGGCACGGCACTGGCGGGAGGCCGGAGGCCCAGCGGGGCTCTCCGCATCCCCGCGGAGCGCGCCCCAGCCCCGGGGGCGGCAGGGAGGGCGGCAGGGTGCCCGTGGGTGCTGAGTGTGACCCGCCGGGTGTCCGCCCCGGCCGTGGGTGCCACCGCGGGGGCGGTTACCTGACAGAAACGAAAGGCTCCATCTCCAGCTTATAGGCTCGCCCAGGGCTCTGTATTGATACTCAAGAGTGAAGTTAAGCACCACTGTAGCCAAGGGGATCTTTGCTTCCACATTTTCCACCCTAACCTTCCTCCTTCCCTGTCTCTTGCTGGCTAACCGCTGGCCTAAAAGTTATCAACACAGATGACTCTTAGCCTTGACTTCACTTCTGTTTAAAAAGCCCGTGTCGTTTTCTGCATCATCTATTCCCAAGTAAAACAGATCAAAACAACAACAAAGCCTCACCCAACAGCGGAAAAAAAGATCAATCTTGAAATGAAGATGTGCCAAAGACATGTCAGGAACTACTGTGTGGTGCAAATCACTAAATTTCAGTCCACGTGTAGGGGATGTGGTCCTGTTCCTGTCTGTTTGAGGGGATTTGTAAAGCAACATTTCACAAAATCAGCACGTTTGACAGACAAAGTAGAGGTTCTGCAATATCACAAATAAGCAATTAAATATGGAGGTGAAATTTTATAAAAAATCCCTTGAAAGAGACCTTTCAAGCATTTTTTTAAAAATATGACCTCTTAACCTCTTTCTTCTCGATTGACAGAGTAATTTGAAACAGAAACAATGTAATCTATCAAAATAAGTTGTGTTACTTTTGTAAATCAGATATTTATGTTTGAGCTTTCTCCTACTGACAAGCTGTAAAGGCCCACTGTTATTCCAAGGCTTTATCTCTGAGATTCTTGTCTTTTCTGCTCGTTAAGAGTCTGTCTATAGATTACAAAGTCAATAGATGCAAACACCAGACTGTGAGAAAACTCTCCCTGAGTACATAAAAATCAACAGCACTGGATGCTATACAATGGAAAGCATAGATGTTTGTAGGTGTTCGGTTTTATCATCTTTAAACAAGGAAGAGAGTAAATATTGTGGCAAAACTTCACCTTCCAGTGTTACACACTTCCTTCTGCCATTCCTGAAGGTGTATCTCTCTGCAGCATGTCTTCGAAATGGCAGATGTTAGTTTAAATGGAAGATAGTTAACAACTAGTTTGAGTTTTCTACCCTAGCTACAGTGCTAATTATGGATCCAACTAGCAGGTAGTGGGCCTGGATGGGATGACTTTCCAGCTACTTTTATCGATTGTCCTGTAAAGGCATGACTGAACCTAGTGGAGCTCTTTTACATCATTAAAAGACTGAAGGATCCTGAACGTGCTCATTCAGCGGTTGAGAGGTGCTTCGAGGTGGAGATTTTCAGTATTTCCTACACTCATGAGTCCAAGTTACTATATGCACATTTTTTAAAGATGCTGCAATGCGTGTATTCTCGACATTCCTCTGGGCTCACATGTTAAAATGAGACTAAAGTCAAAAATATCCACAGACAAAACTCTCAGCTTCAACCCAAACCACGTGAAGTGGAAATTATCTATGAGGAAGCTGAAGCACAGAGTCTGATGGATTTTGCCAAGCTATTAATAATAGAATATTACTGTCAGTAACACTCTTTTAAATATCTACAAGTAGCGTTAGGGGCCACCTTTAAAAGCTGGCAGAAAAACAAAGTAATTTCCCGAGCTTCTGGTGGGTACCAGCAGGTCTGCAGCGGGCACAGCTGGACAGGAGCCGGCTGCCCGGGCAGGGAGCGGCTCACGCGGTGCCGAGCGGCCGCGCCCGGAGCGCAGGGGCGGCGGCTGGAAGCGGCGTTGAAGGTGGGTCGCAGCTCACCAGTGTCTCCTTCCCCCCGCTGCCAATGGCTCCCATGACACCTTTAGGCCAACTCAGTGTTTCGTGTTGAAAGAACAATTAAATCCCAGACCAAGGTGCAAACAACACTTCCCGTTTTGCCCAGCAGCAGGGCAGACCTGGCGTCTTCCCTGACACGAAGCTAATTTTGGGACGAGAGGGAGGTAGGAAATTTTAAGACGGTTTGTGTAACTGTCTGGGTCTGATGCTTTATAAATGGCACCTCATTTATATTTCTGCTGAATTAACTTTTCCAGCCTATATTATTGTCATGCACTACCCACTCAGGTGTATGGTGCTTTTCCACTTCCCGTGCTACACTGAGCCCTGAAAGAGCCTCCTCCACAGCAGAGCTTTACACCTGGGTAGGTGTGGCCAGCAAGGCTGAGCTTACAGCTTATATTTGTAACTACTTTACAAAAGTAGCAAAGAGTTGAGAAAGTTCTATTTGAAAAAAAGAAGAGTATATAGATAAGGTGGGGGCAGGTGTACAAGCTGGAACCTGTCTAAGATAAAGGGGTTTAATATGTTTCCTAAGCATTTATAAAATATTTTGTTTTGCAGGATGTTAACCTAGCATATGATTTTCTCCTTTACCTTTAAAAGGTTTAAGGTTCTGCATACTACACTTTAAATAAAAATATATTTGTATGGAAATAAAGAACCTATATTGAAGCTGATAAAGTCACAATTATCTTTACTATAAATTCCATTGTATTATTAAACTTGTATGTGGAGGTAGACAATTGGGGGAAGTGATGCACCACTTGAATCCTAAATTCAGGAACTTCAAGAATAGATAAAAGAAACAGTTCACTTCCTAAAATGCACTTGATTTATATTATCATACATTCCTAAGCCTCTGTGTTTTCATGTCTTTGCTTAAGTAATTATTTCATTAAACATCAGCAAACTTATTCACAGAAAAATACTATCCATTAAATCATTGTTATTTTCTTGTTTTAAGAATAATTTCCCAAGCTGCAAAAAATTCTAAGCAATTAACAGAGATTTACTGCAATTAATTCTACCTTGGTATACAGAATTCTCTGGATTTATCAATGGGATTTATCTGGATACAACCGAGAGATGATCTCACTGGTGCTTTGACATGGAGCACCAAAACTGTTCTCAGTTCCATACTGTTTGCGAGTATCACCAAAGTGATGCATTTCACCTTTTTAGAAAGGAAATTCACATTAATTTCACTAAGTGCAAATTTCTGAACCGATGTCACTAATATTTCCACAGGCTGACATCTTGCAATAAAATCGGTCAAGGATATTTTAAATAGGAATCATATACCCGAAGCATTTCCTTATGTTTGCGTCTATTATGAGGGCTTTGGTATCTTGAAAAGAAATCCTAGCTGGTCATACTTGACATAAAACTGGTAATTTTAAAATCAAGTACATTTATACCATTCCTTTCTGAAACTGAGCTATCAGTGTTCTAAGTATATTTCTTTGGAAAGCTGGACCACATAATTTTCAATTTGGACCTTTTCAGAGATTTTCTCCCTGAACATTTGATCAGATGATATGAAGCAAATTCCTTCTATTATTGGAAGAGTAAATCCTTGCCTGTTTTTGAACTATTTACAGTGCTTAGTAGTTTAAAAATCTTATTTCAATAACCTCTGTTTTCTGTCTGGTACTTATTTATTACTGCTGGCTTTTTTAGGGTAGGTTGTCTCTCTGTTACTATAGGTACGCAAACTCATGAATTTGAGACTGGAAATGCTGAGAAGCCTTTTCCTCATCCTCAGCTCACACTCATCACAGAGAATTCCTGACAACTTGCTTCTTCTGCTATGTGCTTATGTATATATTCATTTGGTGTGTGACTCCTAAAACTCCATATACCCAGGGAAAGCTCCTGCAGTCAGTATTGAATAAGGACTCTGGGGTTTATTCATGGGATGCTCCCATGTGCAGCATCATGTGTCAAGACGTCAGCATTGACAGAGGTGGAAATGAAAGATTTTGCAAAGAAACCCCTTTGAGCACTTGAATTCTACCTGTATTCTGCATACTATGATAGTTGAATGTTCAAAATCTTCACAGGAAGTCTATGGCAATAATCCCATGAGAGAGGAAAGGTGAAGTATTTTGCAAGTGTATCTTGGGAAGAGGTGAGGAAGAGGGCTGTTTCTTCTTTAAAAAATTGTTCATTTTCTTAGTATTTTT
The DNA here is from genome assembly GCA_013390045.1 of Picathartes gymnocephalus. Classification (NCBI taxonomy): domain Eukaryota; kingdom Metazoa; phylum Chordata; class Aves; order Passeriformes; family Picathartidae; genus Picathartes; species Picathartes gymnocephalus. Next base: position 306,357 of record WEKY01000095.1, on the reverse strand, counting down.
TGTTGATTCCACCATTCATGCTGAGAGGGTGTAGGGGTACAAAACAGAAAATCCTTATGTCCAAATAGATGGGATGCCTTCCAATAATTTACTTCGATATGGCAGCAGGGATGAGGCTGGTTACTACAGAATATTCAACATGGTTTATCAGCAGTTAAGAAGAGAGTTCGAGGGGCAAAAGAGTAATTGAAAATATCAAGGATTCCTTCAGAATATCCCATATGCTCTTTAAGGGGGAAACTGTAGGGCAGGCATCAGCCAGTGGGACAGGTCTCTAACCAGAATGATGTTACATAGCACTGGTAATTAGATCAATTATTTCTGTATATCTTCAATTATGCATGCAGACTTTGCACTCCACAGCCTAATCAACTATTCATGAGAATGTTATCAAGCCCTGTGCACAAGCCAAAACATCACTGTATATTGGAGGAGACTTTTGCTGAGCCACAGTTTTCAATACACTCTTTCACATAGCTGAAATGATGTGAATAAAACCATTTATTGTGACTGCTTTTCAATAATATTAAAGTATCAAGGTTAGGTTTGCTTTAAAGGAAATTAGTAATGAATTTATTTCTAAGAATTTTCTCTAGTTAAGGAAATACTTTACTTTCAGTTAAACTGATAATGCAGTGAATATTCTTGTTTGGCTAACTAATACTTTTTTTTTCTTTCCAAAGTTCTGAAAACAAAACATATTACAACGATGTACCAGACAAGCTGATCTTGCTATGGAAGCAATTGCTGAAGTATTTCAGAAATAGGAATAGTCCCACATTATTTTCCTTTATGCTCCACATTATCCCAGTGAAGGTAGCAACAATTCTTTCAAATCATCAGAAAAGCATGACACCCTTGTGTCTGAAAGTGTAGTTTCTTTTTAACGCAATCCAGCCTCTTAGTATGTTAGTCAAACTAGTCTCTCAGTATCTAAAAAACACCAAAACGAACAAAAAAACCCCCAAACACCATAATTTTTCTTAATTCAGTCAACATTCAATATTCAGTAAGAGTGATAGGTCTAAAAAGTATCAAACAAGTTCATACTACTATTTCGTAATCTGAAACATGCTTCTGGCTTGCTAAAAGAGAATGGAGAACATTTTCCTTGCACTTTTGGTCATAGTGAAATGAAGTTGCTTTTAAGTTTCTCTATGCTTTGTTTGGAGCCCTATAGCTTCCCTCTTCCCTTGAGACTTTAGTAAGCAAGACTCTGAAGAATGCTAAATGACATTCGGCACCTAGATATGGGATGGAATCCCAGATTGCACTTGGAAAACCAAAGGATCATAGGCTGTGTTGTGCCTGTTTTTTTCTGTTCATCATCTGTGAAAAACTCAGGTGGAAATTGCTGTAGATGTGGTGGTAGAAAGGAGGCAATTGCCAGTCAAGAACCAATCCAGATCAGTCTCAAAAGATGAGCAGCTTGTTGAACACACGAGAGGTTGAAGAAGGGAGCAAAAGAAGGAAGACAGTTCAGAAGTCCTTTCATGTAGGTGAGAGAACAAATGATACATTTGGCTCAAATTCCCAGAACCATTAGCAATTACCAAGACATGTTAGTGTAAGTGTCCAACTGGACTTCCTTTGTGCTTAGTGGGTATTTGCAAGGTTTATGCCTTTTATTAGACAGTCGTTGCAGAGTGAAGGAAACCTGTGTGAAACCTCCAGTCACTGAAGCAGTCAAACTTGTACTTGTCTCTCATAAACAGAACCCACCGCATTCACAATGAGTCATAAACACACACCCCAAGCATCCCTTCTTAGCTAGCCAAAATAAAATGTTCCCTGAGAGGCAGCCTCCAAACCTTCTGATCCTGTGTCTTGAAGAACAGAATTTTTCTTCTGAGACAACTGTTCTTTAAATCAAAATGGGGAATCAAAGAACTCTTTTGCTTGCTCCCCAAAATCTCTCCTTTGCATGGATTTTGGGTTGGATAAAATAGTCACTGACAGCACAAATGCCATAAATGTAATAGAGTCCTTTTTAATGTAACCATCCCTGCTCTTTTTAAAGAACACCATACCTGTGCTATTTTTACACTCCAAAATGGTAAGATTGTAACATGCTAAGAAGTCAGAAATATTTAAACTTCAGAGTATGTTACTATGCATCGAAAATTTCAGATTCACTGCCTTCAAACACTGTCCATTTTTGTTGCATTTGGAAGCCTAAGAAATCAATCTTTGTCTTCTTTTTTTTCTGCTCTTCTGTAGTCTGGATATTCTGTGGCTCTATGGCTAGAGGAGAAATATATTTTTATCAAGGTTGATTAGAAACTAGTTAGGTTTATCTGAAATTCAGGAAAAAGATATAAAATTAAAACTGTTCTTAAAGAAAGAATAAAACACTTTAAAATAGAGAAATGAGACTTACAGAAACAATTCTCCTGCTTAACTTAGTAATGTAACTTAGTAACTTAGCTGAATGCTTGAAGAAAACCTCCTGAGGAATATTTGCACTAAAAGCATTTAAGCCAAATTTAATTCCTGAGGGAGTATTCTGGGCCTTGACTCATTAAAATTAGCATAAATACTTTCACTGAATTATGAGAACTGGAATTATTTCATACATGCCTTTTTTCCAGGCTAGAACATGAAGATTTTAATATTTGCCTGCCTATTTACATATATATATATGTAATTTCAGATAAATATATGCAGAAAAGTGCATCTCTGTATAAATATCTGAATCTATATATGTAGTTATGTAATCTCTGTGTCTATATAATCTATATTTATACTTACATTTATTTCTGACTGACAATTTGTTATTACATGAATAAGGCATATTTCTATCATCTTGCTTTAGAACCCAGCTTTATTGAGTTCAATAATTTAAAGCAGGCCATGCACTCATGGACACAGATAATCAGACTGCTGTTAGAAACAGACACACCAGCACACCATGCAGTCTGTTAATAGCCATAACTTTAAGCACTTAAGCAGCTAATATTCCTTTCAAATAATTTCAATTTTCTTAAAGAATTGCTAAGATATTTTCAATCTCTCTTCTGAGAGAAGCATCTGAAAGTCAATTAATCCATTGCTATTTTCAGAGATTTGTTTAGAGAATTCAAAAGAGATACTTCAGGGTGCTTTTCACTGAAAATTGTTCTTTTTTCACTTTATCTGAATTGATGGTTAAAATGGAAAGTTCATTATTTTTGTAACATTGATAGCTTTTCTTTAATTACCTACCCCATCCTGAACAATATCTTATTCTTCACTAGCCCTTACTTCAACGTATTTTTTTTCCCACCCAAATGTTTTCTGGCTCTATATTGGCCTCTGGATCCCCATCATCTTCTGTCATAAATAATCATATCAAAAAGGCCTTTATGGTCACATTATGTATCAGAAATTCAAACAATAATCTCAGTTGAGTGACATGTTTTCTCATAAAGATTCTACCCATGTTCACAAACTGGGTATAGAATTTTCCATCCCTTGATAATCCATCCACTGAGATTGAGGTTTATGAGGTAGCAAGACAAATTAAATTCTCACAGGTTCAGCAACTGGTGTTCATAACATCAGAAACTCACTCATTTCTCCTTAAATGATTTTGGTCTTCCCATTTATTTTAGAACTGGAGGAATCAGGGTTACGCTGGCCTTGCTACCCACTGAGACCATACCACTTCAGTTCATATGCAGATGGTTACAATTGCAGCCAATTAATTGTTATTGCATACATTCAAAAAACCCCCAAAACCTTACAAAGTTTGAGTATGTTAAATATTTAAAAAATAAACAATAACGTAAAATACCTGCAAGTACTAATTAATATTGAAGAGGAAAAGGAAATTCCATTTATGTCCATTAATAAAAGATTTCAAAAAGGATGCAGCATTTTGCTGACTCTAACTGAATATGGAATTACCACTGTAAAATCATTCTTACATCAGGGGAATATGTTTTAACTTGACTGTTAAGTTTAATTGTATATCTTTTCCATTAAGAGTTGAATGTATTTGCAAGCAAATTTTAAATATGACTTTACCAGGAAAAAAGTCAACGACAAGTACTATTTAATGCAACTTTGTGCTTGAACATTCATATGCTGGTGATGGTACACTCAAAATGTTGTCAATTTGACAAGCTTCATCCTTGTAAATTTTCCCTGAAATTCTTACTGTGATGTCAGAACAGCACAAACGAGGACAATAGACATAAAACTCTGCATGAAGGACATGAAAGTAATTATTTTAAAACTGACTGCCATGCAATAAATGAATTTTAATCCACTTACACCTCCCATTCTGTTTTGCTAAGACAGTTTTCTTAAATCCCTCCAGGCCCAGCCTAATGTATTTCTAACTGACCAGAGACAGGGACAATATGGACTTGTGCTAACCCATGGCCATCCAAAGGATTGACTGAAGAACTTTCTCAACTCTAGAGCATTTTAAATCAAATCCCAAAGGACTCAGTCATTATGGACTCCTCTGCCCTGTTCCTGAGAGTAAGCAGACTGCGTTAATCCTGCATTCAGACAAGAAAATATCATCCTATATTTAACAAACCTGGAAAAAACTAGGTCCTTAATTTCAGGCTGGTCTGCTGTGCTGTACCCACCTGCAAAACAGAAGGACAGATGGCATTTTAGGGGTGGCTCTCCCTGCTGTGTCAGGACTTGAAATGTCAGCAGCCAAGAGAGAGAGAGTCACATGCCAAACCTCATAGTCCTGGTCACCCTGTCTTCTCTCAGGTGGCTACAAGGGGCAACCTAAAGTCTGAGTCTGAGTTCAGAAAGTTGCTGAAAGAGTTATCACCATGGTTCACTGTGAAACCCTGGGTAAGGTCTGGTCCTCAATATGGAAAACCATGGTTCTGTTAGAGAGGGTCAGAGGAGGACAGTGAAGATGATCAGAGGGCTGGAGTATCCCTCCTACAACGACTGGGTGAGAGAGGTGGGATTGTCCAGCTGGGAGAAGAGAAGGCTCTGGCCTCCTCCACTGCTGCCTTTCAAGTATGTAGAGGGGGCTTTTAAAAAAGAAGGAGATTTACACAGGCAGATATAGGAAAAGGAAGGAATGGTTTTAAATTAAAAGAGGGGAGATTAAGATTAAATATTAGGAAGAAACTCTTTACTCAGAAAGTCATGAGGCACTGGAACAGATTGCGCAGAGAACCTGTGGCTGCCCGGTCCCTGGAAGTGTTCAAGGCCAGGTTGGATGGGTCTTGGGCAACCACGTCCCTGTCCATGACAAGGTGAATGAAACTAGATGATCTTTAAAGTCCCTTCCAAGCCAAACCATTCTATGACCCTATGATTCATTCATATACTGCAGGAGGATGTCTTGTTTACCCAGCCAAGGTACAATTTCTGTGCTATTTGTAGACACAAACTACGTACATAATATTTTACTGCATGCAGCTGAGCATACCCAGCTTTGACAATCTGCCTTTGTTGGACTTACTGTCTTATAATTTCCACTGTCATATGGCCTGACCAAGATTCTGTATCTTGATGTATTAAAAAGATTTCTTTTGATAGAAATGAAACATTAAATAAAATAAACCGTTACCTTGTCTTTACTTACTGTCTCACTGCGAGATGCACATCTAAGTGCTTACTAACTGGCATTGCAGGTTTTTTCCAAGAAACATGTCACTCTTAACCACATGCAGACAGAAAAGCTTTTCATATTAAAGTAACCTATATTAGCTTGTTGTCCTTCTTAAGAATCATAATCAAAACTATACTGAAATAGAATTCCCAAAATGTCAAAGTAACTAATGAAATGGACATTTGATTGATATTCACAGCTGTAAATATAAGAGACTCCTAAATATAGATGGAGCATCTCAGTTCTGGGTAGCCTCAACCTATCACATGTGAGAAGTGGATCTGGTCAAAAAGTTCTGCAGCTGAGTTTCTCTTCTTGAAAGAAATCAATCAGTCTGTAATTATTACCCTCTGCTCTGCCCAATTAATTTTTACATTCTTTCAAATTTTGAAAATGAGAAACTTACCTAATTTCACCATTAATGAGTGTGAGGTTTGGCTTTTCCCCCTCCTCACTTAATTCACCAATCTTTGCCTCTTCTACAGACTTCTGCATACTTCCTGTGCATATAATTTCTCAAGGGTATCAGCTACCAGAAGTCTTAAGTTCAGTTCATTCTACGGTGACTCTTGCCAAAGGGTTTCTTAAGAATTTATACTAAAGATTCAGTGATAATAATGTACTATAACAATGCATACCAGGTATGTTTGTGAATATGGCATTTCTTTTGCTATATGAATGTATGCTACATTTCTTAGGGAAGAAATAGATACAGGGTAACAGAGCAAGAATTAAAAAATACTCTCCAGTTTTAATCTGACTCTAGGCTACTAAAATGACTGTGATAGAAACAAATGAAAAATAGGAAACCAAAAATAAGATACCAGAATAAACCAAGTGTTGAATGTTTGAATTTCTTGAACATATAGATAAATATATCTATGTCATAAATAAATAATTGTACACAAGTACCATAAACAGATAGAAGAAGATTAAGGAATTGCAACCAAGACTCTCCAGTAGAACTTTAAAATAGCCAGTTACAATAAAATATATCCAGTTACAACAAAAAGTATGTTTTTGGTCTCTTTTCAGGCCTCAGGGGAAATAACTAAGCAAATGCTACTGATCAGCAGAATTAAAACAAATAATCAATAGGTATTCAGCAATCCACGGGACATATATACATTAAAATGCCATTGTTATATTACATTAAATATCTGAGCACGGCAACAGACCTTATGCAGTGGAAAAATCTGTGAGGAGTAGAACACAGAGTTTGAATTTAAAATACCATCTCATTTCTGTCTGCAAATTTACTATAACTTTAACCACAGAGTGCTGATATTTTATCTAATCAATGAAAATTACTACCTAATTTCTCAAGGCCCAGTTCATGAGCTAATTTGAACAGCTGTAAAATTTTTCCTGTTTTCAACGAAATGCATTACACAGCAGAAACTGGTCTTTTCAATGAAAGGAAGCAAAAAGCCTCAAAAATATGAAAAATGTTGTATCAGGTGATAAGAATTTTTCTTAAATAAGTATATGTAGTTTGGATGGTTTGGCGTGTTTTTTTTGAACTCATGAGGGAAGAGTGATAAGTGGTAATGAAATAAAGTCCATTCCACTTCAAAATCACCTCAGAGTTCAGCTCAAGACAGCTCTGACTGATGGTCATATTTGGTCTTATATGATTGAAATAATTGATACATATGAAGACTTTAAAGTAAAAACCCTTGTTACAAAACCAGAAGTTCCTGGGCATTTTAGCTACAAATAGTAAATTAAGAAAGATATAAAAGAAAGCTTAAATTAATTTCATTGTTATCAAAAATGAAAGAAAACTGACATTAGAAATATTAACTAAACAAATTTACACTTAGTGTTCTTTAGATATTTTCAGGCAATTATTTCACAAGTCACATAGCTTTTGATGATTTCATAAGACATATAGAAGATATTCTGNATGAAATTATAACAATATACAGGCTAAATTCAGGGGAATATCTGCTGCCCAGATAGTCATGCTGTCAGGAAAAAAATAATTTTCCTGGTTCTTTAACAAACTATTGGAAAAAAGTGAAGGAAAAATAAGGATGTTCCTATAGTCTACTTATTAGTCTATTAATTGGCTTTTCATCAAAATCATTCAATTTCTATTACATTACACATTAATACTGTATAAAATGACACATTTATCTCTTAATTAAATAAAAATTTTAATGGTCTGTGTTAAAAAATATCCTCCACTATACCTATTCAGGTAAGGGAGCGTACACTCATTAAAGTAGATCTGGCAAGAATAATAGAACTATATTTGTCTAAAGAGACTTGCATTGTGTACTAAAAACACTGATAAGATTGTCATTATATAATCAACAACATAGTATATTCTCACCATTTTCAGATGAGAAGATAACTTGGGGCCTATTTCAATGAATGCTGAACATACTGACAAACTATCCATTGAAATTAGAGATATTGGATCAAGCTAAATAAGCACGAAGTATAATACAGAGTGTTTGCTGTGCAATGGATGTGTCTTCATTGCAGTTCACAATTTGTAGGACAGGAGTCTCTGCATTTTCACACCTTTGATTTGTGTTGTGGAGATAAAAAAATAAAGGAAAAGAACTGTCTGAAAGACAGCAGAATATGCAGTTGGTGGGAAACATTGTTTGGTAAAGTTCAGTAATAAATTTGAATTTCTGAAAAAAATCCTGGAAAGAATGAAATGTGCTGTTTATATGATTAAATAGATTTTACAGGACTCCATAAATCTGATGTTAACATTTGTCTGATTCATCCCTACAAGTGTGGCAAAGACACCACCAAGAACATACTGTATTAATTGATTTGGTATTTACTTAGGGTCTCCTATTCTGCCATTCCAGACATCACTCACATGTAAACTACCTCTGGTTGTAAACCCTACAAAATTCACATCTTGTCCTGGAGCTTTCAGACTCTAGCTCCTAGGTTCATACTAGGGACCCTGGAAGCTCTGACAGCCCTTGTTGGAACAGAGGCTCCTGAGCCTTTCCACCCTATTTGTGCTGTGCAGTTCTGACCTAGTAAATCCTGCACAACTCACAGACAATAAAGATGCTGCATGCACTACATAAGACATACACCACTAAAATGCTTTGCTGCAGGGAGGAAATCATAGCTCTAAGATATGCCAGGACTTGTTGTCCACACTGGTGAGTACCAGTGACCTCCAGAGTGGACTGGCTGCACTCATGCTGGAACAGGTTGGGTCCCATGGGACACATGTGTGGATTTCAGAGGTTCTTAGTCTGTAGTTTCCTACCTAAGGTAGCACTGGGCTCTGCCATGTCCTGTGAGAGGTGTTTCTATTGCATGGTGGCAAACACATCCTTTGCATGTTCTGAGATGTGGCCTGGTGTTACAAGGGAGTGTCTCTTGTACTGATCACAGGGAGCAAACCAGCACCACAGTTTTGTCTTGAGAACCTGGCTGTTCTCTTTGAAGACATAACATGAGTGAAGCAATAGAGACACATGGAGGCTGGCAGAGAACAAAGACCCAAGGATAATTGCAAACATCCAAACCATTAGAAATATAAACTATGTATCTCAACAGAATCAAGAAAGGTTGGGCTTTGAAGTGACCTCTAGAGCTATAGCAGGGTCACCTAGAACATGTTGCACAGGATTGCATCCCGGTGGGTTTTGAATATCTCCAGTAAGGGAGACTCCACAACCTCTCTGGGCAAACTGTTCCTGTGCTCTGCCACCCTCACAGGACAGAAATTTTTTCTCAGATTCAGATGGAACTTTCTGTGTTTCAATTTGTTCCCACTGTCCCTTGTCCTGTTCCTGGGCATCACTGAGAAAGGCCTGGCTCCGCCCTCTTGGCACCTGGACTTAGCTTGTAATAATTACATAACCTTGACAGTAAGTTCTTCCATCTATTTTTAAGATATTTCTGTCTCATAAGGAATTTTCTTTTCTTCTTTGGTATTATACAGTTATACTTTGCATTGGCAGACTGGTCATTATAACTTGCTTGCAGTGGTGAAAACTGAAAAATAAGGCCTAATGAGCACACAAACCTGTTTTGATTTGGGAAAAGAGAGCACCACTGGCGAGGCACACTGTATCAAAAATCTGTAGGTAACCAAACAACCTCAAACCTTCAATTTTCTCTCTGCCAGATGTCATACGTATTACTTTTCCAACTGAAAATTATATTCTATACAGAACAGACAAAATCTGAAAAACACAAAGATTAAATGCTTGTTGAGTCCTCTCCCCAGCTATCTTCTTCACATCTCTCACAAACACATTCCCTCCCGTTACATTTCCACACATGAACATGAACCTGGTCAATCAAATACACCATCCATCCACCCACCTGTTTGAACAGAACTTCCAAGTTTTCAGACATGTTTTGCTTGAAGTCCTAGTCCTATCCAGATCAGGTCCTCATTTTGTTTTTTCAGCTGCAGATGCATTCCACTTTCTCTCACATACACACGCTGGTAGCTGTGTGGCTCATTCAGAGGTGCAAACACCAGAGTTAAAGAACAGATAAAATTGCAGATACATTGCAGTGTCAGGCCTTTTAAAATAAAGAAAAGAAATCTCCAAATGAAAATCACTGTAAATATTCATTCTTACTAAATTACTGCAAAACCAACCACATGGTCAAATTCTCCTTACAATAGAGGGATTTCATACTGATGTAGCACCTTGGATTTCAGTGTCAATATACCTGGGTAAATGGAGAGTTTGCAAAAGCAGAATCAGGCCTATTGCAGCTGTACACAAAATGAGCTGGAATTCAAGCCATGGGATAATGGCCCAGAGAAGCTACAAAATCAGGAGATTTGATTCCCACCTGCTTGAAATGCAAGCATAATAGGCTCCTGTAGCCCTTACTGATATCCTCACTGACTGCTAGGACACAACAGAGTAGAAAAGACTTTCCACAGTTTGAAGACCCTCAGCTTTTGGCATGGTTCTGTGAGGAAGCAGTGGCACTTCTGAACTCCAGCCCAGTATGACAGTCAATAGGAGTGAAGGACAGTTGCACGTATGCTTCCTATAATATTTATTGTGAAAAAATGGTAAAAAAGCCCCAACTTAAGACTACTGCTAAGGGCAGTTACATCAAATTGAAACATATAAATGTTTGAAGCAAATTAATTCTCTCCATTATGTTTTTCCTTCTCACTTCTTTTCCTCATTGCAAATCATTACCATGTTTCTCATTAGATCACTTCAGTTACTTCTCTGTTTTGATATTCTTTCTACTCTGCTTCTATTTACTCCTCTGAAGTGTCTGTTGTCACATCTATCTCTCAAAACTGTGCTTTTCCTGCCTGAAAAGAAGAGCAAATACCTTTGCAGACGTGGAAAGCAACCCTACTTTAGATTAAAATTCAACTTTTGAAGACAAGTGAGACTCTTGCCCCTTTTCAAGGGTGTCTCCAGTGTATTCTTAATACAGAAGGAGCCTTGATCAACCTCTTGATCTGAAAAGTCCTGGCTAGTTAAACGGTATCCTTCAGCTTTAAAACCTTAGTCAGGCCTAAATAAGATTTTATTCAGATTTATATATAAAAGTGAAAAGAAACATTAAACATCCAGGTAAAAACCATTAGGGTATTCAAATTTCTGTTTTGCAAAAGTTTGGAGTGTATCACTCTAAATGTATTTATTACTGTCGCTCATTCTACTCAGTGCAGAATGATGAACTAAATTTTAAGTTCTCCTGCAGCTGATTGAAGCTAACAAAACAGGTTACTACTATTGCTGTATCAACAAACCTGGGTGAAGGGCTATGAAACTATTACCTTCTTCCTTACATTTGATTTAAGCTCTTACGCCTTTTTTTTCTTGCATAATGCTGTTCAGAGTCGGACACCCCACAAGCTCAAGCCCAATGCATGTTTTCCACTGTGAGCTTCAGCTCTCAGCAGCCACCCCTGGTACATGTGTGTGGTTTTTGGGCTGCCCCAACACATGGCCATCTGTCGGGATTGCATGGTGCCTCCCCACAACTGGGTCGGATCCTTGCCCGAGGGCATTTCGTTCCAGACAATGCTGGTTTAGATGAACGTTTTGGTTGACACTACAAGTGCCATCTGTTCCACAGGAAATCCTTTCTCTGTGTCATTAATGAAGAGTTCCCAGCACATAACTATATATTCTTTTCCCTATAAAAGGTTTCGTGCAGTAGGGATTATGAGAGCATGTTATTTGAAAATGAATAGTTTGCAAAAATACCACATTTCATTACATTAAGTTTCTTGATACACTCAGTACAGATGAGCCCTACCCACCTCTCTGGCAAAGGAAGTAACTACTTAGATGGTGTTTCAGTATGGTGACAGCACCTCAGGGCCTCAGGCAATGTAAAAGAACTGAGCCTTCATCTAAACCTTCCTCCCTGGAAACCAAAATATTAATCCATTGAACAGATTGCAAAACTTAAGTAAGGAAATTGAGCTCCTCTAGCCTAAGTTAGGATGTTCTGTATTAGCATGGTGATTATAAGAGTTATATTTCAGGGAAGACCTTACATATATTTCAGCTATATAATCAAACATGAAATTAATTTTTGACAAAATAAGCATGGCCAGAATCTATTAGCTAAAGCTTTTCATGTTTGCTAAGCTTTTCTTCCATTCAGACACTGGAGCTGTAACCTTCTGGGTAGGAAAGGGCATTGGCAACCAGCCTTTAGGTAACATCTCCCCTCCTTCCAAACTTATTTTCATCTTGAATGGTGAAAGTTTGAAAAACTACTTGACTCAGGGCAAAAAGCAACTCACAGTTATGTTACAGAAATATTATTACTGCATTTCAAAAAGATTCCCTCCTCAACAAGACTTCTAATTGCCTGAAGAGTTCTAAAATGAAACCCTCTTGGCTGAGCAGCCACAAAGGCTAGAGAGGGATGAAGATACCATGGCTTTATAGACAAGTTCAGAGATAGGTTTTCCCTTTACGCCTAATGCAGAAGAGTGTCATAAATATCGGATGCGGTAACCTACAGGAAATCTTCTGTTTTGGGAAATTTCAGGAATATTCTTTCCTCTTTCTAGAGTCCTGAAAATGCAACTACAATTAAAAAAAAAAAAAAGAAAAAAAAAAGAAAAAGAAAGGAAAAAAGAAAGAATATTTATAGGTTAATATTCTCTTTTTTTGGAAGTAACAGTTTCCGCTACTTGCAATTCAAATTTGCTCCTTTTAGTTTACTTAAGTTCAGAAAGATCTGGCAAACTTGTGCCCAACTATGAGCCTCGACAGTATTATGACAAGATTTCAATCATAATAAATGTTATTTTCCCTTACTTATTGTATTATTATAAGGTTTTATGATAAAAAGGAGACAACCTTGAAGAAGATAAATACTAAGGAAGGAAACCATTCAGTATGTCCTAAATATTAGCAGTTGAGTGTTGAATTTAAGGAAGTTACAAAACAGAATGAAACCAAGAAATTGAACTACAAATACAACGTGAGGCTATGAAACTTTGGGAGAAATGTGGCAATTTCATTACTTGTGACACTATTTCTGTTCTACTCTTACACCCTTCCCGTCATGATATTGCTTGGATAGGAACTATTGGTCTAATGAAAACCACTCACTAAGAAAAGTCTCGCCTTTAATGGGACTAGCTAGAATGGTCTAGTATATGTTTCCTTCTCTAGTCTCCTGGTGCTGTAATAAATACTATTTCTTATGGCTTATATCTCCCTTTTTATCAACAGTGTATTATGCAGTCATCAGTTACCACTGAAACAGAGGATAAACAGATATCCTACTATTTTCAAAATCTTAATCTAAACCAAAATGGATTTTCTAGTGTAAATAATCCCTATCTAGATACATAAAAATGTATAGAGGTGAATGCAGGTGTCTCCTGGCTCTGTCTACAGAAAAAATTACACAACCAAACCTGCAACAGTACAATCACAGTATAAAAGATCAGCTAACACCGTATGTGTACTTAATAGTAATTGAATAGTAATTGAAGAGTAGTTGAATGTTAATGAATGTGCTATTGTGTGCTCCGTCAAACCCACATTCAAAATTAAAACCCTGAAACGATAGAGCAAAACCTGCTCATATCATTTAGTGTTCTACCCATTAGCAGGACACTGCACGTGGAAAGTCCTTCAGGCCCTGCCAGAGCCTGCTGGGTGCCTGAGAGGCTCCATCCCGTAGGAGTGCAGGGCGGTGGGCAGGGCGTGGGGGTGATGCCTGAAGTGGCTACCTGGAAACAGAGACTAGATAGGAGTAAGAGAATAAAAGGGAATATTTATTTGAAGGCCTTCAAAGGCACACCCTGGGGAGCACACCCTGGGCTACCAGACCCAAGATGGACCCCAAGATGGACAACCAGTCACGAGTTCTTGACACAATTATAGGTTCTGGTCCATTGGCATATCAGCATAAATTCACCAATTAAAACTCTAGCTACTGATGTAATTCTCCCCAGCTTGCCCCTCTTTCTTTAGATGTTGGTTTACACATTCTGGGCCTAGGACAGTCCAAGTGTCCTTGGAGAGCAGGCCTGGAGAGGGTTGTTGTATCTATCATAGCCCAAGAGAGCAGCTAACAGGTTACAAAGCACTTCAAAGTTACACACTAAGTACGACAGGATCTGAAAAATATGAAAGTTAAAATCCAAGGCATCAGGGGATGGACACCCCCACATCCCCCTGCCACGGCCAGGCAGGAGTGGGCAGCTCTGGGCCTTTATCCTCTTGTTAAGGGCCTGCAGGGAATCATTGTGCTTTGCACTTTTTAGAAGAGTGTGTGGAGGATAAGGAGTCATCTTCTCTCTTGCAGGATCACTGCAGTGCTGTTCAGTCTCAATACAAAACCATACAGCTCTAAAAAGAGCATCTGCCACCACAAACATTATTCCTAACAGAAAATTGGAAAAACTGTAATCTTATTTTCTCAAGTTGCACTAGAATTGAAGTGGTCATCTGAAGATCAGGCCTTAAAAGGACTGAAAAAGATTTTAGAGGTAGTGTGGGGGCTGATTTTTTGTCAAAATTTTGCATTTTTTTCTACTTAGGTTGAAATTTTATGTTGTTTCTGCTGAGATTTTACTGTATGGATATAGCATTAGGGCAAGCAGAGATCTGGGTAAGTGTCAAAGCAGTACTTAATTGATATAGAATCTGTTAAATAAGAACATGGATTAATTTTTTCAATAATTCAATTTCTCTGTGCCTATAATGTTTTGAGACACAAGTCTAAGTAACAAATATATAATTACTAACAGTATACAGCCTTTTTGTTTTAATACTATCAAGTACCACTTCCCAAGATCACACATACTTCAACTAACCTAGATGTGCTCTAGTTCAGTTTATCTCAGCATATGGCCTGTTCTCACCACATGCCATAGATTTCCAAATCTAACTATAATTAATAGGATTTGTCAACTAACTATTGAAGGAAATCCAGCCTCAAAAAGTCAGGCTGATTAACACATTGATTTAGATATGAACTTCGAAGCATTGCCTTAGTTGTTTTTTTTCCTAGTATTTGAAGTTTCAGGCAGATTGGGGATATTAATAACCCTTTACTCAAATAAAGGCATTGTGAAGTACAAATTCAATGCAACTTTAAGGATCATACAAACAATTTAATTTTGTTTTTATAATGGTACACTACTTTTATTCTGATATAATAAGAATGTTCTGAAACAGTTAGAAAAAGTCCACAAATATAGTTATACACACACACACATATATATCTATACATGTATGTACATATACACACACATTTCCAGGCAAACTCTTTCTAAAATGATTAAAACATAATTTGTAGCAGAAGAGAAATCCAAACAGTTTCACTGTCCCCACACCTTTGGTAAATGACAGGATGTAGTAGTATGGATAGATCACAAATTTTATTAGTATTTCTTTTGATTATGATCACACTTAGAAACCTCATAGTAGAGTGACCTTTTAAATAGTTCAAATAATTAATGGAGATTGTTATATATCCATTATTCTTATGAAGGAATAAAGAGCATTTTTTAAAAAGAAAACATTCAAATGCTCTTTAAATGGTAAGAGATTTTTCCCTATTTCTCTCACATGTTCTTTACTTGAAGGATTCCAAAGTTGGGAAATGTACAGAAGGACTTACATAAGTAAGGATTTGGAAAGGGAAGATGACTTATGTAAAGCAGGGCACACTTTCTCTCAATAAATCAAACGAGTGTTTTTTTGATTATTCAGCATGAAAAAAAGGAAAGCCTAAATGGAGATTTAATAACTAAATGTCAAGAATGACTCAAAGACATATAATTTGATTACAAAACCATCTAGACCACTACTGCTGGGATTGCCTCCCATGCTATTTTAAATGAAACTAGAATGTAACAGAGGACAAATGAATTTCCTGAATGAACTGTTTTGTGGGCATATTTTGAAGTGTTTCAGAGATAGATTATTATAGGCTTTTGAAAATTACACTAAGCATAATGACCACCTTAAAAATTATTTACGTAGTCATGTATACTTTATTTGCAGACTCTTCTATATTCCAATAACATTTCCTGGTTTGCAATAATCTTTATTTTCAAGATAGCTCAATGAATTCTTAATATCCTGAGTACTGACAGCCACAACACAGTAAGATCACTTTATATATATATTTATCTGTTTGTCAGATTTCCTTCAGCTGTATATATTCATTATATATGTATTATTGTGCCTTGAAGGCTGGAACACGAGAAGTGCAAGAGTAAGGAACCATACCTCACATCAGGTATAAAAACACAGAGGAACTATAGGACCTCCATGACAGGTATCAGCAATTCCTGAAGAGCCTCCTGGCACCACTTAGACCCCACACAGGATTTTTTCTGGTAGTTACTCAGATGCCAGCTGTACCCAAATGCCCTAGCAGCATGTTAAATCCTGCTTCTTTCTCCATGATCTGATCCTACTCAGTTTATCTCAGTGAAGTAGAGGAAATATTTTTCACATGAGGACAAATATGAGTCTCAGCTTAAGCTTCAGAGACAAAAGCCTATTCAATACCTGGACTACCTTTCCTTAAAACTTGCTGTGTGAAGGCACTACCATAGCACAGTAAGCTGCTGGTCTTCTGCAATACTGTGCCATTAAGGTAGGATTTGTGCTGGTTTTGGTTATGAAATATATTGGTGTTATGACAAACAGCAAACATCCTGGTTTTCTGTCCCTGTGATTCATGTAGTTGTGTAGTTTTGGTAAAGCATTGCTTCCAGTGGAAAAACTAGGATTTGAGGACTGTTTTAGTATTTTCCAGTATTTTTAGCTATCTGTAGGGTGCAGTGGTAATAAAGGGATTCCTTCCCTCAGACTCCTACCTTGTAAGTTGAACTGATTTCAAACAATCCCAGAGCGACATTTACCCAATAACTGCAGCTGTTAAATATCACGACCACCACCAGTCCACTACCCTGTGGTCTGCCATGCTCTTCTCTCCAGATTGAAGGGCAAGAATCAGTGAGTACTTATTCAAAGAGGCAGAAGGTAAGGACCTTGTCTAGTAGTGATGTTACTCAACTCCATTCAGATTAAATGGAAAAAGAAGCTGTTTAAAAAAGTATAGTTGTAAAGAAAGTAGCCGGTTTTTTTTTTCTTTATGTAAGGAAAGAATTTCATTACTTACATAATATTCATACTCACATACTTATAAAACACAAACATAGGCCTAAGAGAAACCAGTGGAAAAAAAACAACTAGACTAAGACAAATGAAATAAAGGTATAACACAGGCAGAGCACTTTGTAATATTAAGTAATAAAATCTGTATTTTCCTTATGAGTTATAGTTAATAGCATTCTTCTTCCTGTGCCACATTCAGGACACTTTGCGCTTTTCCCTTGTTGTCTTCTTTCTTCTCCATCTGATGCTGAAAAGGACCACCAAGAATTATGAACAAAACTATGGCCAGAAACCTTAGCAAAAAGTCTAATAATAACCAGAATTATGGTTTATAGAAAAATTATATTAAAATGAGTAACAAAGAAGTAATCTGTGAACAGTATATTCAAAAGGCATAGGACTTTTTTCAGATATAAAGCTAATTGTGTTAACACTTCGATCTATGCCAGTGGAAAACTGTTTTTCAGTTCACCATCTGGGGACATCATAATAACTAGAAGGAAAATATGCATTCTTTTTCTTTGAAAATGCTGTTGAATATGAGCTGGGGCTGTCAACAACATTAGAAAGTGACAGCAGCTCCTGGCTTGTACTGAGTTGTAACAGAGCCAGCTATTTCTGTGTACTGCCCAGCATTGCTCATGAATTTGTACTGCTCACATGATGGGAAACCAACAATATTGTCTATAGGCAATTAAATGAAACAGAATCTTGATAGAATCATTAAAGACAACAAAAGGGGAACATTTAATCAATTGATATTTTTCCTTATTGGATTTTTCCAGGATTTTATTATTGATTGAATATTCAGTACTTTGTTCCTGATTCTGTTTTGTAATTGTTAATTTTGTAATGTTAATTTAACATAGTTACATTTACCAGGATTTAATCCATTAGGAAATGCCATTTTATATCGCTAACATTTTTATTTATTAAAATAAAGTAAAAAACACGCAGAATTGTATAGTAGTACAGGAGACATTACATTTATGGAAGAATCTTGATGAAATTGCTTTAAGAACTTGTTAAAACTTAGAGAAGATCTTTTGAGAGCACAAATGCTTTGTTCCAATCACACATTCTAGGATTTATATTTTTAGATTCAACCTTACTGACATATCATTTTTTACGTTCCAACTTCATCCTTCAGGAGCACTGTGTACACTGAGAGTGTTTCTATCCTCTTGCTTGTCCATTTTTCATTTATACATTTGTATGCACTCAGAGTACTGATAAGAAGTCCTAGAGAGCAAAACTTTTAAGTTCTCACTGAGTCTTCTCCTTCCTTGCTGTTTTCCAGAGGAGCAGCATTCCATGTTCAACGTTACTTCCATCCACTGTGCACATTACTGCTCTGACTTACTTGATTTAGCTGCATTACTGCTGTATTTCTTTTGTGCTTGATACTGACCTGTTCGATAATACACAGTGACAAGATAAGGTCACAAAAATTTCATGCTAAATAAGATTAGGGGCTGCAATGAGTCAAGGTGTCTTCATCACTTTTCACTATCAGTTGTGAACACTCTCCATGTTTTGGGGACCTCAGAAACAGACTCCAAATTATGTCCCAGATATTTGACAACTGTGTGCTTGATTTTAGAATTATGAGGAGAGAAAAGAGTGAGACCAAAGCTCACTCAACAGCCTTTGCAAAGGCTGGACCCCTGTGCACTCAGACTATTATTACATCTGCACACGGAAAGGTTTGCCCAATTCATCCAAGAACATCCCCTTAGAAGAAGCATTTCTAGATAAAAATTTTGAACTTTTTCTGGATTAAAAATAAACTAGAAGTACAGGTGTCTAATAATAAATATATATTTTAAAAATCATTTTTATTCTGACAATTATTTTTTCTCCTGAATTGATAAAAACTTCCTAATATCTAGATTATATCAAACCTGACTGCTTAAGCTTTAATGTTAAAGGTCCCACTGGGATTATTTCTAGAATTATCACAACTCAATTTGTGACTTAAAATTATTTTCTTAGGTGCCTCAGAGATGATCCAGAAATGTGTCTGAGCTGTTTTCATGTTACATAACACTTCAGAAAGAGATGACGAAGCCAAATCAACCCTCAGTTACAGCATCTTACACCTTCAAATGCTTTTGGTAAATATACCAGTCATACTGTAATTTTTAGCACTAACTAGGATTCTACACTGGCAGATTCTTATCCCAAAAGATTTTCCCTGAAAGAGCAAAGCCTGTACTCTGGCCTGACTTCAGACAAACAATTTAAAAAATATTTTATTTATTATTTCCTATTTAATGCAGTCCTGCCTACACCTTCAAGTCAAAGAAATTTTCTTAAAAATGTGATAATTATAAACTATTTACATTATGAAGGGGCTTACTAGAATTTATTTAATATGCAACTTACTTTGTAGGATTTTTTAACCTTCATGAACTGTTTTGAAAGACCTACTCTACAACATTATACTTTGTTTTTTTTCCCCCTAATTTAAAAAAACCCGCTGTCCTACAGTTCTTACCCAGACTCACTGAAACTGAAAACTGAGTAAGTACTGCAGGATTGGTCCTCTATTAAAAAAGCCCAAGACACATGGTGCTAAGATTAACAAAACAAAGTAGAGCAGCTATGACTTGGCACAAAGTTTGACAAGCTGCAGAAAAGCAAATGTTTAAATAACTGAAGTGGTACTGTTTTTCTATTCACAACCTTTTCTCTTCTTAACAGTATCATATTCTTTTCCAGCACATTTAGATTGCAAGTCAAGCTGTGTTTTATTTTTGATTATAATAAACCCAGTCAGTTTACTGTAACAAAGACGTACTAGCAGTGATCAGTGTGAAAGCCAGTACGAAATCAGGCTGGGGAAAAAGAAAGTCAAATGGCAAAATAAAGGACCAGCCGTCTGGAAAGTTCCTGGATCATGTAAAAAGAAAATAAAAGGCAGTGTTCTTATGAGACTAATGCAGAATACAAAAATATTTTAAGACAAAACTCTGTACAATTGCCTAGGGCATTTGCAAACAGCAGCAGCAAATCCTTTCAAATAATGTTGCATTTATTAAATATTTTCCAACTCCTCCTAAACCAAAATAGTAGAGTTTTGTTTAAAAAAAATATTTTTAGCAACAATGTTTACCTCTGTTCCTTTCAAAAGATGGTAAGAACAAAATAAAACTGTAAAGATTTTTGCTATCTTTTTTCACATGTAAAATAACTTTCCTACTTTTAAAATAAATTTATTCAATCTATCAAATATCAGAAGATATTTTATTATTTTATTTTATTGCATATTTTATTAGACTTGCAATAATAAAAGTTGGTTACAAACAAAAATGTATACACCAGTATCTTGCCAGATTTTTACATGATGGTTTTTCATTTTCAAGTTCTGACCTGAATTTCAATCAACTAAAATACATATATGTGAGAAAGAGTGTTGGATTTCATACTACAAAAAGGCATAAATTTCTAAAAAAAATTTTAAAGGTCAGTCTCCCTGATAAAGAGACTACAGGTACTTAGCTTCTGTCTGGGTTTAAACCTTGACACACACACAAACATTTGTGTGATAATTGCTAACAGATAGATGTCTTCACTTACAGCTACATATTTTAACATGGAGTTTAATAATGTCACAAGAGTCACACAAATAAAGCAGAGTAGACTGTGATGTCACAGGAGGCAGGAAAATGATGAAATCATAGGAAACAGAGACTTCAGTGATCTAAGCC
Organism: Picathartes gymnocephalus; assembly: GCA_013390045.1. Lineage (NCBI taxonomy): Eukaryota > Metazoa > Chordata > Aves > Passeriformes > Picathartidae > Picathartes > Picathartes gymnocephalus. Next base: position 285,460 of record WEKY01000095.1, on the reverse strand, counting down.
CTCAGAAAAGTGGGTATTTTTGGAAACGTACTCCAGTCAGACAGCAGTGGCAGTTTGGAGCTGCAGGAGCAATTCCACTGTTGTGTTGCACATGTGTAGAAAGATTAGCAGATGTCTGTATCATCTGCAGCAAGTTCTAACATGGCTCCGTGAGACAAACATTGTCAGGCAAATTACACATCTCTTCTCACCCAGGACAAAGGATTGTCCCTGAAGTGCAATTTAGGCAAAATTCTTTATGAATTCTTTAGAAGTTCCAGAATCAAACTCTTTTAAACAGTTACACTGCATGGCAAAGCTTCCTCGGTTCTGCTGGGCTGGAGCTGTCTGTCAAAGCTACTGTCACTCGGGACTCACAAGTTAAACATCTATATTTCCCAGTGTCACCAGGAGCAGAGATTGTTACTTACTGAATTTGCATTTTTAACATATTTAAAACCAGACAATGTTGAGTACAACACTGACATTCATTTTCTTTCATAAAAATGGAGAAATGCTCCCCTTCAGCATAATAACCTAGAAGCTAGAATGCTCAGCCACAAATCAGGGCAGCCGACATTGTAAGCTGCTGTGAGTTTTATGGGGCTTGATTACAATATCCCAAGTCATGGAAAAGTAGCCTAACTACCCGTCTATGATGAGAATAAGCCACCAGTTCTGTTCAAGCTGTGCCGTTGGACACAATGAATATGAAATTCATGAGACTAGATACAGAATACTCAAGCATGAGCTTGATGACATACCAAAGCTGTGACTGCATGAGAAAGGGACAACCCTGTGTTTTGGCTTGATAGATTATTTATGCATTTTATGTTAAGACTATGAATAACAAGACAACAATATACAGATTATGCCCCCTTCCCCCACTCTGCAACCCAACCCAAGAAAAAACACTCAGCAAAAATAAAAAGAAAGAAAAAACAGATCTATAGAAAAGTCTCTTCCTTTATGCTGAGTATCCTAACATGCATCCTAGAGATTATGGCTCTTCTGTGCTTGCTCTCCCTGTATCCAGCTTTAAAGAGGAACGTGGTGTAAACCAGAGTCAATTCATTGATATATGGAGCTACAGGTTCAAAGGTCCTCAAGTCCAATAATCAGAGCTCTGAGCAAATGCTCCAGTCCTTGTGAGAAACTCAGCTCTTGCTGCCTCTTATGATGCTCTTAGGATGAGAGGAATGAGAGAGGCCATGCTCTCAGACAGTGCACAGCTTGACTGTCTAGGCACATGAGGAAGGTCAAGACTCCAAGTCCCACCTACAGGAAATCAATCAGTAATTTCTAGTTAGTCCTAGTGCTTCCAAGAGGTTTCATTGCCACTTATGACTGATTGTGTCTGCTTTGAATCACATTTTTAAGTGTTATCTTTTCCTTATACTATATATACTGGATACTCGTATCTGTATCAACTTTGTGAATTCTCCTTCTGGAGTAAAATGTCCAATGGCCGAGTACTGCAGCAGCATGTGCCTTCATGCCCAGCTCCTCTTTTTAAAGATCAAAACTTTTAAACCGAAGAAGAATTTATGCACGTTCTAGCTATCTGGAGGACATCGTTCAAAGGATACGTAGTTAACCTTTAAGAATTGTAGTTTTTCTTTTGAGAATTGAAATATAATTAGATTCATTATCAGAACTATAATGAGGACTGCCCCAAAGATTTCTCACAGCACTTCACCTGCCCTGGCACCTGACAGACTGTGCTGTGACTCTGAAGGGTCTCCTGTACAAGGAGCTGTGCTGGAGGCAATTGGGAGGAAGGTGTGTGGTCCAAATTCACACAGATACGTGCTTGCAGATCATATGAGTACAGAAAAGACCACCTGCACTGCTACTCAAAACCACAGACTGAGGTGGCATCTATGGGAAGATACTAAATATTAGACAACGCCCTCCGTTGTACGGAGATCAAGGGAAGGGAAAGAAAACAGTGAGTAAGTTTCAAGAAAAATTTCCTGTGAGTGAAAGGGTGAAAAAAATGTACTTTAAAAATATATTTTGAACTTTGCAAATGAACTAAGAAGGAACATTCGGTATAGGAACAGAGTGGCCTTTTCTTTTGAGCGTGAGTCTTCAAACCTAAGCAGGATTCTTGAGCACTGCCACAACTTGAAAGAAGATAAAAGCTAACAGAAGACACATCCCTCCTTTGACAGACTGGTGCATTAGACTGACCAATTAATATTCCAATTTTGGTTTTGTATTTCATGTACAAAATCCTAATGAATTTACCCTTCCAATGCTCCTGTAAAGACTAAATATGTATACTGTTATAGGAGTGGGAAATGTGGTCACAGGAGGAATATTCTACAATAAAAGCAACAAAAGGAGCAACCAAAGCAACAAAATTTAGAAATCCAGTGCTTCAGTCACCACAAAAATATAACTATATTTTTAAAATATGAATTTGCATGAGAATTTAGTAATAGTGGAATTCGAATATAGAAGTACCACTAGTTTCCTTATGTTTCATCACAGAGAAGTGAGTAATCTACAAAACATTTTGGAAATGTGTCACAGAAGAAATGTTTGTAATAGGAAGAAGTCTTCTGTCTATTGCTTAATTTTCAGAATGAGAACTATACACTGTAGAAAAAAGTCCTTTGAGAACTACCACAAGATAGGAAGTCCATGGGGTAGATATCTATGTATTATGCCAGGAAAAAACTGAGTGCTGTCAACTTTTTAGTAGATCAATTGTTAATTAATAAATATTGGCATTGAAAGTTTTCTTTAAAAGTTGGCTTTTACATCTTGTTCAGATAGTGTTTTGCTCAGATAGCATATAAATAATAAATCACATATACTTACAGCTCTGTTCAGGCATAGTGGAATATTTAACAAGTCACAGGTTACAAAAACTATTAATTTTCTTTTTTGAAGTTTCTAGCTATTCACCTATACAGATATTCTTTCTTTGCCTTCAAACACTTACTGAATGTGTTACTTTATAATTAAAGTATTCAATCCTTTTACTGTAGCTTATGGAGGTTTGGAATAGTCAGTTTTTTCAAGCAGTTTTCATTCAAGGAATACCAATTCATTATTACTCTACAAGGAGTTATACCCAAATTACCCAAAATTTAACATAAGTCAAGTTAAAGTCAGCTTTCTAACATTTTTTGGACTATACACTGCCTACACACTGAGCTCATGACTCTTCTGCCAAGAGTGTTACTTAGAGAAGTTAAAGTTACTTTGAACCATTTGAAGTGCTTGTTCATCTCTTTCCATTTTTAATTGCATTGTTTGAGCTTGCTTATCTGAAAACAAGAGGGGAAAGAGAAAACCCCTGAAATCACATGCCTACCTTAATGTATTCAAAATGTTTGCTTCAGATCAGTGTCCTAAACCAGTGGAACGCACCGGGATGAGAGTCCTGGCAGAGTTGTGACCTTCACCGCTGCCCTTGACATTCACAGCCTCCTCCCTGCTGTTCTGCTGGCCAGGCACAGAGGTAGGAAGAAGTTCAAGTGTGACTGAGTGCCCACAGCTTGCCATTAATACTGGTTCTGGACACCCTTGCTGCTCGTCACACCCAATACAAAGTGTTTTAGCAGGTGGTTCTTTATGTCTCGTATAAAACTACCAAAAAGTAAGAGGCTCCATAGGATCAGAGGATAAACAGGAATGAGGAATATTGTCTGTGTCAAATAAATCTCACCACTATTAAAGGTGATAATGGGTCTAACCTTTATGGACATAACAAAGCTAAACAGCCAAATTCGATTCTGTTGTCACAGTTTCCAGTCCTCCATTAAATGTTTCACTCAGGCAACATGTGAGAAGTACCCTGCAGGTAAGGACTGTACATTGCATCTGCAAAAACACCTTCTTCTAAGAACTATAATCAAGTACAGGTATCAAAAGTAGTGACAGCTTATTCGAGAGAAACTGATTCTGTTATAAACTCTTCCAGAAACACAAAACTAATCATATGAAAAAATGCACATTTTGCAGAAGCTCAAAAACTACTCTAGGGAGAGAGTAGATTTTAATATTTTTAAGATAAAATAGTAGACCAACATTTAAACAATAATTATCTACATATGGCTCTTTCTGTATCAGTAATTTTACAGTATATATCTGTCACAAAATAAGAAGTCTAGTCACATTGCTAGGCAATATTAGAAGTCTCAAAACCCACAGCAAATATTCCTTTGTCATAAACTAAAAATATGTAAATATATGCATTAGAATTAGAGTAAGTATGTATGAATTTCACTACAAATACATACAAAATTAGCATTTGATACCAGAAAAAGACAACAGTCCAGATACAAGTCCGGAAGTGCAAACACTTCCAACTTTAGTGACATTTCTTACACGCTTTTAAACTAATCATCTTGATCTGATATCAGTTTAAAATTTTACCCAATAAATATTTTTCTTTTTCAGTATGTTTCAAAGTATTTTCAAGATAAGAAGTCTCACTGTGCAATTTAAAAGACTCATTCTCTTTTTCAAGCTTTTTTTTTCATGGTCATCGTCTTCAAAGGCGACCTGAAAGATTGTGATGCCTTGAATTTATAAGGAAGAAATCAGAGATTTAAATATGCTGCACTGGTGTAATATTATACAACACAGTATCATATAATTTCTGAATTCTATTACAGAGTCATAATATGAATAGAAAAGAAGTCGAGACTCTAAATAGGTCCCCGCTAGAAGAAAGGCTGCAGTACATTATATACAAAGCCCATAACACATGGGGACATTTTATTGACAGGAATAATGCATATCATACTGTTTGTGTGCCCTCATCATTCAGGTCAATTTATTATGGAGGCTGTGTCCAGGAAGGCAGCTGGGGCCTATCCACCCACACTTCCCCCCGTGTTTATGAAGTGCTGTCTGTAACTAGGCAGGCAGGAGGGACTGTGGACAGGCAACACCAGGGGGTTGCAAAGTGCATGGCTAAGGAGGGGGGCTTGTTGCCTTTGTGTCATTTCTCAGTGACAGTGCTGCCAGTGTCATGAGGAGCACATCACATGTCAAAGCGGTGAAGTTTTCAGGCTGGGAGCCGCATGGAGTCCATCAGGCCTTCTGATATCAACACAGTTGGTTTTCTACTTGGTGTCGGAGCCACCCAGAGGCAATTCATATTCTGAACATTAACATGGCTTTGCATGCCTGTCACACATAGACCGTGCAGGGGTTTAATGCTATTGAAGACTACGGTTTAAATCTCTATGCAAACAGTGATTACCTTGTAAGAAGGTTCCAGGATAACATGCAACAAAAGACTTTAAAGTTATAGTTTTAGTAAAGCAAACTCATTTACATTTTTATTATGCGTGTCTTTTGTTTAAATCTTGCCATGTCCATTATGGAAAAGACTTCTTATGCAACTGAAGCTTATTGGGACAGCTACTCTTTTTTTCTGGTTGGTTTCAAAGCTATTGAAAACATTTGAATATATTGTCTTATGGCTGTCTAGATTTTACTGCCACATATTTCTTTTAAAATTATAGAAAAGCTTTCAGAGCTGGCACAGATCTTTATAGTAATACCAGAATATTAACTAACTCCTGAAACCATTTAAAATATTAACACAAAAGAGAAGACTCACACAACAGTTGCTTTGCTTGCTAAGGAAAATTCAGGATATTATTTACATTGCTTGGTAAAAATATGAACTTAAAAAAAAATTACTCCAAACAAAAAGTCTTCAAGACCTTAAAAAATTAAATTTTTGAAATGGCATGTAAATTTAAACTATAGGGTAATGATGGACAAAATATTGTTCATAACTATTTGTCTTTCTTTGAAAAAGACATTTTTGTCCCCCATTTACTGGAAGAAATTACCAACATACATAAAGTTTTGGCTGCAAAGTTTTCATTGATTTAATAAGAAATTGTGTAAATAAAATGTCAAGTGCTTTGCAAATTAATTCATACTAGTTTGTGGTTTCCCTTCATGTACTGAAGGAACAGTAGCAGCTTACATAAAGACCAAGTGTGAGTAACAAGAATGTTATTTCTAATAATGTAATATTTTTAATAAATTCTAGTGAAATACTTTGCCAATATTTCATTTTAAACAGTGTTTATGCAGCATCAGATTTAAAATTATTCCTCTGAGATAACTGTAAGAGTGCATGCTTTTACTGAAAACTTTTACCAGATCCTGTAGACAGCTGAACACCCTGCAGGGAAGGCAGTAGTGTTAAGAAAACGGCACATGAGACATTTAGGTAATTAGCTGACACTCTACTCTGGCAGTGACCAACTCTAAACCATCGCAAAACAACCTCAGAAGTTCAAAAGACCTTTTAAGTAACTGTTATAGCTCTTAATAGGCTTAACTATTTGTTCTTCTGCTCTGGCTGTGTTTGAGCATCAACAGCAGATGCTCGAAGAAGAACCATTACATAAAAAAAACAAAAAAAGATTTAAATTAATCCTATGAGAAAGTTTGAAATGGCATCTCGGTGCAATCAGGATCTTGTCCCGTTTTAGGGCAAGGACATGAAAAGCACAAAAGGCTTTCCCGGCCTTTTTTTTGCCTTTTGCCATTCCCGGACAGCCTTAGCTCGAGCGCCACCGGCTGCCGCGGCCGGGAACTGCAGGTCATTAACTATTCAGTCTCCTGCTGCAATGAGGACACTCATTAGCAAAATGAACAAAGGGACAATTTTCTGTAGCTACAGTCATCTGTTACACTTTGAGTGGCAGGTTTTGTAGCAATGTTCTCCCTACCATCTGCCCACAGCGGTAGCGTTTGGCTTGCTTAAACTGGAGAACTTTTAAGTTGTATGAAAAAAGGGCTAGAGGTTGGAGGGCTTACACAAAGTGGCTTAGACAGGAGACTTCAAGATTTCTCACCTTTTCTGATGTATTGCCTTCATTCTAACACTTTTATTACTTTAAATAAAAAAAA
>WEKY01000095.1:257911-278553 GCA_013390045.1 Picathartes gymnocephalus | reverse complement strand
AAAAAAAAAAAAAGGAAAGCAGCATATTTCAGCCTTAATAATTCTACCCTATATTTGCTAAGGTTTTGTACTGTAAACTTACAATAGCTTTTCTAATAACACTAGACAGATATGCACACATAGTTTTGGAGCACAACGACCTTCAACTTGATTCATTCACCTATACTCATACTATTTTACCAAACAGGTAAAGGTCAGATAACATAGCTATTCACTATGCAATTGAGAAATACACACTTCAGTTTCAGTGCACTGCAGTATTTAATGTACACTCAAAATAATAATTCGGCCTTTTGAATAACTGCTATGACTTTTGCAGTCTTATTGCAAAGAAATAGGATGTGAATCACTGCTGTTATCCTATGACATGAAAGATGAACATATTTGAGAATACTCCAGTTAAAATTATAAACTAAAGTTGTTACTGTTGTAGATACATTTGTAATTTTCCTTGAAAACAAATCCATTGTCGAGACTCTGTCACCCAAATGATTATGCACCTCTGTTTGAAGCTGGACTTTAGGTATTTACAGGCCCTGCTGCGTGCACACCAGAGGGTGCAATTGCCCAGGCTGCCATTAAAAACACTCATTTACAAACACACCCAGTTCTGAGTCGCAAGGGAAACAGTAATTTCAATATTAATTTGTATTTATTTTTGTTATCCATAACATCTTACATTCCCATGGTTATAATTTTAAACCTTTCACAGATTATACCTGTATATTTCAAATAAATGCAGTTTAAATTTTAACAGGGGATCCTCCAGTAAGGGCACTGGTTGGATATAAGCCTTTATTTTACAGTCAGCCACCCTGTTATTAAACATCATCAATTCAGCTGATGGATATATTTTTTTAGGGCTTCCAAAGTCTTGAAGGAGATCAAGATGTCATCATTCCTTTGACAACATGCTCTAATCAGCAACCATTCTCATAGTGGTGTCATCTTGTAGCCACTGTATTCTATTTTGTCATCTATGGAGGCCTTTTAAATGAAACAAAACACAGACACTGCCCAGGGAGGGACTAACAAGTGGCTGTGGGCCCAGATAGCTCCATTTACCTTCTAATGTCAGAGCTGGGAAGATTAAAAACAGTATAGCTTGGGAGGGAAAATAGGTTTTTCATTGCAAATTCTTTGACAGAAGAGAACAGTGAACTTTCCTTGTTTGTGTTTTGTATGAGAATGCAGAGTTCTCAGAGAAGCTGGTGGTTGCAAACTTTTGCTGTACGGATTAGCTAAAGATTGCATAGATCTTGAAGTAATCCTGGCAGCACAGCCTTAGCATGAAGGGTTGATCAGCAAATTTGACACTAAATGTTTATTGCAACCAGTGGTTTTCATCCATTCAGAAGCTTGTTTGGGATGAAAATCTATTAGTGAAGTTTAGTAAATTGTTGTTAGAATATTTTTGTGACCTGGAGAGAGATTAAGCATTCTCTTAAGAGAGAAATTCCAAACACTATGCAAATATCTCCAAGTCTTCTCCTTGGCAAGATATTCAGTAATCTCAAACTATATGATAAACAGATTTTAACTGAATTTTTCAACTTAGGGCGCTTTCTCCAGCTCTTAAAAATGTTTTGACTTTTTCTTGTTCACTTCCCTATCTATGCAGGCTAGAACTAGTACTCAAAGGCTTCAGAGATCTAGTACCTCTTTGCACTTATCTGGAGCCTGTTCCAGTACCCAACCAGCCTCTGAGTGAAGAACCTTTTTCTAATATCTAACTAAAACCTTCCCTGACATAGCTTTAGGCCATTCCCTGTCACTGGTCACCAGAGAGAAGAGATCAGTGCCTGCCACTCTGCTTTCCCTCATAAGGAAGCTGCAGATTTCCCCTCAGTCTCCTCTTCTCCAGGCTGAGCAGACCAAGTGACCTCAGTTGCTCCCCACAGGGCTCCCCTCCAGGCCCTGCACCATTCTCATAGCCCTCCTCTGAACTCTTCCAATAGCTTTATGACTTTCTTATATTGTGACACCCAAAACTGCACACAGGACTCGAGGTGAGGCTGCACCAGCACAGAATAGAGCAGGACAATCTCCTCCCTGGCCAGCTAGCTGTGCTGTGCTTGTTCCAAGGATTTTCACTAGTAGTGATTCTACAATTTTTTTACTTAAGAGTAAAGTCATACAATTGCATTCACTTCTCTTGCTTCCAATAAATTATTTTGTCCTTAATGGTGCCATTTATAGTACTTTCATTGATATATTGTCCATTTTACGGACAGGTCTTCAGTAACAGCTGTTCTCTTCCTTAGTTTTTAGACTATGCCTTTTTAGCCACCTAATACTTCTTTTCTTAGCAACTTCAGCTTTTTTGTTCATATTTTTGTGTTCAGATTTTAACTGTTGGTCAGTTTTTCTCACCAATACATATCAAGCTTTGGAAATATTGCATGTATGTGCAGTAAAACCCACTTGCCTACACAAATAAATGTGTTAATATATATATGGCATAACTTATTAGCTTCTCATTAACCTTGGCCTCCCCTTGAGCCTTGTGTGCAGTTCTGGGCCACACAATTTCAGAAGGATGTTGCCCTCGTTTGAGGGACAGGTGTCTGCTAAGGAAAGCAGGAGCCTCCCTTGGAATGAAAAATGTAAACCCCTTCCATCCGAATTACTGTAATTTTGAAATTAAGGGGGCTCTCAGGTGAGGATATAGGAATAGGAATAACAGTTCTTTACTAGTATTTATAATAAAGCAAACAAACAACAACTCCTATGGCATTAAAAACAAAACAGAACCAGGAACCCAGTCCCAGCCCTCTGGGTGTGCAGGCACTGTCCCCTTGGGTGCAGTGATGGTCACAGCTGGCAGGGGCGCTGTGGCGCGAGCTTGAGAGGCACGTGGCAATGGCGGCTCGGTCAGGATGGGAAGGGATGGAAGAGAGAGAGGCTTTGCTTCACCAACCCCTTGGGGCAGTCGGTCCCGGTGCCTCAGCAGGACCCTCGGAAACAGCAAAGCTGGGGCAGCAGGACATCTCAGCAGGCAGGAGGGGATACAGGGCCACGGCAGAAGAAACGGCTCCAAGCAAGGGGTCCAGCAGCAGCAGTGAAACTCCTCTCCTAAAACAGCGGAGCAGCACCTCTCTGTGCTCCTTTTGGAAGCCCAGCGCCAGCCCAGCCCCTGCCCCCACCTTTTACCAGTCCCAATTCTTGAGATATTCCACACCCCCTCCCCTCTCCGAGAGAAAACTCCCAGACAGAACAGTAAACAGAGAAGTCCCTCTCCTTGGGGCTTGGCTACATCCTTTTTTCTTCTTAAGTACCCAGAAGTTAAAGCTACTTTGCAACTTAATGGGAAAAAATTCTATATGTTAAAGGAAACAAAGGAAAGACAACCTAACCCCCAACAGATGTGAAAGTCCTTGAACGTGTCCAGAGAAGGGCAACAAAGCTGGTGAAAGGGCTGGGAGGTGTCTCCTATGAGCAGCAGGGAGGACTTCAGGCTCGTCTAGTTTGGAGAAAAGGAGTGTGAGGGGTGACCCCATTGCTCTCTACAGCCTCCCAAGGAGGGGAAGCAGAGAGGAAGATGCTCATCTCTTCTACCTGGTGTCCAGTGCTAGGACATGTAGGCATGGTTCAAGGTTGTGCCAGGGAGGTTTAGATTGGACATTAGGAAGCATTCTTTACCAAGAGTGTGGTCATACACATGAAGAGGTTTCCTAGAGAGGTGGTTAATGCTCCTAACCCGTGTCTTTACAGAGGGTTCACAGGCACTACAGTGGTAATACAAGTGCCCTCAGGTGAAGAGGCAGAGTCCAAAATCTGTATCAAAATCCCTGACAATCCTCTAAATAATTCAGCATTACACCACTAAAATCTACAATGAACTCACCTAGTACCACTAAAAGCTGCGAGGCAGCTCAAGTATTGCTGCCAAACTATTTTGAACCCTAATGCAATGAAAGGTTTAACATCTGAATTCCAGTGAAGTTACAGATGTCTCTACAGGCTTTCTGATCCAGCTGGGTGTTCTAAAAGTACTCCCACTAACTCAAAACTTTAAAAAGATAGCGAGGAGATTATTTTTTACCCCTAGAACTTCACACATCCTCTACCTCAGGTAGCTGCCTGCACAGTTAGATGGCATTTTCACATCTCATTAGTACTACACATCCCAATGGTACTTAAGAGAGCAGGGATGAAAAAGCAATAGAGTGCCAGGCTTAGCTGGCACTCTGGAACCTCTTTAGAGCCTGAGATTGCTTTTACCAGCCTAAAGCATATGTGAAGTTTTGAAAAAGTGTTACAGATTTGTCCCATTTCAGCGAACTCCAGACGAGTACAGTCAATTTGGGTAGAAGGACATGTTTATGTTGCAGAAGGGATACAAAGGAGACATATGGGCAAACGAGACTGAATCATGTCTCCCATTTGAAGACTACAGACTGAAGAAGCAGGAGAGCATTTGCCATTATAACTAGATATTTATGTCTGCATTTGCATGCGTCAAAAGATTCATAATTGAAAAGTGCTTCTCATATCCATTAACGGTTGTAACCAAGTAGCTGCTATACTCCATGAATTTCTACTGAAGGTGTTAAGAAAACTCAAATGAGGGATTTTGTATTACATTTTTATATTTCAGATTAAGCTCTATCTTCACTGTACATTGGAAAAGCTGACTTAAATGATTAACAACCCAATTCTGAATGAAAAAAAATTTATTTTAAAATTTCCAGAAGTAATACTTCACTACCTAATTGTAAAAGGGAACACAGACTATTCTTCAAACAGTCTGTATAGTCTACAGCTCTTTTAAACTATCTCTGCCTAAAACATTAAAAGTTATTGCTAGAAGATTCCTCAACACTCACAAAATCCCCTATTTTAAACTTGGTTTTGGAGCAGATTTTCTTTCTTCAACAGATGGTGCTACCGACCATTATTCAGGAATGAGAACAAAAGCAAAAAAATGAACATCTTTACTCTCTGTAAAGTTTTTAAAAATCTCGCAGTTTCTTTCTTTGCACAAGCTACCATTCCCTTCGCTGCTAAAGCCTTGATTTCGCTTTCTGATCACTCACTTTAAGCTATGCAACATTCTTGAACTGCATCTCATCTTCTGTCATTTGGCCAGTGCTTGCCACATTCTGATTTCCTCTCACATCTTTTTAAAATTCCTCAGCCTCACACCTCTTCGTATCTTTTCTGTGAACTTTTCTCCTTTATTTCACATTTCTCTAGCCTATTCTGTGAAACATCCATGTGATTAATGCTGGCTTAAACCCATTCAGAAGTGCACCTGTTCTCCTGTCCCTGCACATGTCTAGGAGATCATTCATGCTGTAAGACCACATTCTTTTCTCCTTCTAGGATTCTCTATAATTTTTTTATATACTGTATTAAACAGAAGATGCTGCTAAATATACTGGACACACTTCCCACTATATATTTCCACTTGACTGTGCTATGTCAATATTTTGGCTAAATATTTTACCCACCACCTTTCTCAACTACCCACATAAAGTACAGTAATTTAATAATCAGATTTTTAATACTGACTTTGTTTTGCCAAGAAGTACAACCATGCATTCTCTGTTTGCATGTAGGAGAAGAAAGATGAAATTCATATTCATACTTCCTAATGTGGATCCTTCTGCTGTTCCAGTTATGAAATTAGTTACCATGAAGGTTTGTGGCACAGGCCCTAGAGGGCACTAGGAAGCCACCTGGAGTGCCCATGATTGGTCATCATTGGCTACTTGGGAGCCTAAGAGTTCAACTACCAAATTCATCAAAACTTGTTTTTTTTTAATTGAACCAGTCTCCATTTTATTTGATTACTATGTTTCTGCCTCCTAACAGACCCAATCACAGACTGACAATAAAGCAGGTTCCCTTCATTTGCTGTGAATTAAAGCATGCTCATCCCTTCATGATTTGACTATCCTGAGTAACACAGAAAAGTAGACACTGACTGCATATTTGGGTCTAATCCTACCCTGCTTGAGTATTCTTGAGTGATCAATCTTCACCAGCCAAGAAATTTAAAACTTCATTTTTTTGTATTCTTCCACTGGTATCTATTAACATACATCATTCATATTGTATTAACTATGATGTTATTCACCTAAAACTATATTCAAGGATGATAAACTGCCTCAGGAAAAAAACAATATTTGTTAAAAAAATTACTTTTTGTGTGGATTTTTTTTTCTATTAAATATAGTTTAAATGCCTAGCCCTCACAAAAAGTTCAAATACCTTCTACAGGTTTTGAAGTGCAAAGCTATACTCTGTAACCAGTTTATGACACATTAATACTCAGACCAGCAGTCCACTATCACAATCATGACTAAAATCTACCTCAAAATTGGCCCTGAGAACAGCCAATGTATCACATAGCTGTTGTTGCTTTGTTGAACTTGGACCTCTTTCTGCAATTCAATTTCTAATACATTACTGAGAATTTTGATGTACAATAAAAGGACAGGAACAATTACAAAACTGAACAAAATTATTTTTGTTCTTCTTTTTTTTCGTTTAAGAAAATTAAATCCAAGCTCTTCTACTTAAATAATAAGCTCACATTTCTTTTCTGTAATTTTTTTCTGCATTATTAAAATATCTTTTATTAATTTTCAAATGAGAAACTTCAATCTGAGAATTTATGTACATTTCTCTCTTGTAGTGAGGGCTCATTGATTGCAACATGATTGCCAAGGAGTGCTAATGCTGGCATGGGCTGTGATTTACCACCTAACACTCACTGACTCTATTTTATCAAATAAATACATGGGGAAAGAACTGTAAATAAATTATACACACAGGGAGTGTGCTACTTTTCTTGCCTATTAAAATACTATTATAGAGTATTTTACCAGAAATACCACAAGACAATTTAAGAGTATTTTTCTAGATATGGTTGTTAATATGCCGAGAACATTGCAGTTCATGTTCTGTTCATTGCAAATTTGCAAAAGACCCCTTACACAGTAACTTCTGAATCTATATTAGCACTCTTGTTTACTTCCTTATTTCCAGTACTTCCATGGATTACTTTTCAGTAAGTAAAATATTGTTTAAATCTGCACAAAAAGGATATATGAATGAAACCCGGTATCTAGTGAAGATTAACATATAAATGAAAAAGAAAATTTTTTTAACCTATTTATGTAACAAGTCAGTGTCTGTCAGTGGGTCATTTATGTATTTACAAAGGTATGAAGCCTGCTCTTCAAAATTTTCTTCATATTGTGCTTGACTGATGCTTTTGCAGATGAACTAATCTGGCTAGAGGGAGCAAATGAGCTAAAAATCAAAATCTTAGAATTATTTATTTTTATATAGAAAGCAAGCTAGTCAAAAGAAAAGTATGGCTATTCCATTACTCTGTTCAAGATGCTAATGACTAGATTCAGTCACCTCAACACATTTCTATGCCATACTGTTCACTTGAGCAGGGTCTCTACATCTGTCAGAGCTCACAAGCTTCATATCCATGCTTTGGACATTTCAGGCTGCCAGCAGGAATGTCACCTGCACAGCAAAAGACCTAAATTTAAGTGTCTACCTAAGAACTTGGGGAGTAAGTTTCTGCCACAGGCAATAAGGCAAATGCAACTTGACTCAGTTGCTCATGAACACATGGTTTAGTGTCAGAAGAAGTGTGGTGTAAAACACATCTCACACAGGCCTGGCTGACAAGGCACGGGGCTTAAGGAAACCTGTCCCTTTCTGAAACCAGAGGCAGAGGCCAGGTCGAATATCTTTAGATATCTCCACTGAACAGAAAGACAGATCTGTACTGACTGTTTGGGAAGACACTCCCATGAGACACCTAAACATTGAGTTTCTTATTTGTGAACTGATTCTCAACCCAAAGTAACAAATTTGACTGTTAAACAAAGTATCGGGGGGCCTTCTGCAAAGAAAATAAGAAATATTTCACTACAGTGTTGTTTCATAAAATTAAAAAATAATTACATGAAGAAAATTGTAATTTACTTTTGCAGAGTATATTATAAAAATGTGCCCAAATAAACATATATTGCCAACTCAGATGGCATCAATGACATCTTTTTAATGACTTGTTGTAAGCATTGCTCCATTGCATCACTCCTAGGGATGATAAAAATTTAAAACTAACACTAACATTAAGAAAACTGTAACTCATGAAACAGAAGATCTGAATATACAAAACTGAACACATATCTCATTAGTCTCATGCAAGGAAAGCATGAGACCTGACCTTCAATATAAATATGCTTTGTATATTGGCGTACAAAGTGTTCTCTGTTAAACTAAAGACTCCCCCTCCAAACCTTCAGTACTGCATATTTGGAAGATACTTGGACTCACTATTTGACAGGCAGAGAATATTTATGCAGGAAGGATATTCAGCTTACTCAAAAAATAACCAACTTAGGAGCACTCAAGTATCTGCCAGATGGTAACTAGTCAGATTCTGTAAATGAGACCCACACGTGTTAATACAGCCATCAAAATGTAAGCTCAGTAAGTGGCGAAAGCTTGTTTATAAATCCTAATTCAACACCCTGCAAAGTGTTTTTTGATAAAAGGAATTGAAATATCACCATTTTATCAAGGAACAGGCAAAGAGTTAAAGGAAATACATACTGCTTGCCCCTGGCTCAGATGAGCAAAATACGCTGGAGTCTTTCAGGGATTAGAGGTAGAATGAGATACTGCTTCTAGAAATAGGACCCAAAGCATTTAATTTTAGTTCGTATCTCTGTATACCACTGAGAACTAAAAAGAAAAGCCTATTCTTTCTAGGAATTTTGTGAGCATAGTTATTTTATAACCCTAAGCACCTTCCTCTGAAATTTCTTACACAGTAAAAGGACAGCTGGAAACCTCTCATTTCGGAGGAACACATCTCCTTCTGCAGGTCTCCAGAGGCACCGTCTTCCCGCACCAACTGCTAAGACACTTAACGTTAAGCAGACTGCACTGTGCCTCCTATAGGACTGCACCCTCCCTCCCAAACCTAAGCATTACACTTTAGAGACACACTGCTTAGGATGCACAGAACTGCGCAAGACAAGAGTAGATTATATTATTTGGATCTTCTTTCCGATTTGCTGATGTATGTGATTTGCCAAAATGCTGCACTATTTCATTTAATCTCAGATGTGTGAGATCAGCTAACCCAAACTTGGAACTCACGCTGGGCAAGTGTCCATGGAACTGCCAGGCCCGCATTTATTTCCATGCTCTTAACCACTATTCTAAACTTTCAGAATTTTCACTTCTCTTTTTTGTACTTAAAGCCTTGTTAACCCCAGTGTAATTTCCTGATTCAGACAGCCAAACAATCCAGTCTCTAATTAAGGTATTAATACTTGCATATTAATGTATTTTGAAAACCGAAATCTATATAAATTAGCTGAAATAGGTACATGAAAACAGAAAAGCCAAAACAGATTCCTTAAGGATTACACAATACAGAGATGACAGTGACAGAATTATTTTTTACAGCACGAGAAAAACTCTGTTATGACACTTTCTTAATTTACCTTGGCTAAGGCTTGCACAGCAATAGGTAGTTCCTTTATTCTGGTATTTCTTTGATACCTGTTTGTGTAGCATGGTCAGTGCTGTAATACCCTACTTTTAAGCCACCTGAAATGCGAAGGATACAAAACCTAATTGAAAAAAACACTTGCAGTATTTCTTTCATCATTTCACTTGAATCACTTTTTTAAGATAAACGGGAGTATTGGGTTTGTATGGCCAGGTTTTGGTAGCGGGGGGCTACAGGGGGGATTCTGTGGGAAGTTGCCAGAGGCCTCCTCCATGTTCGGCAGAGCCAATTCCAGCCGGCTCCAGGACCGACCCAACGCTAGCCAGGGCTGAGCCCATCAGAAATGGTGGCAACACCTCTCTGGTAAGAGATTTAAGAAGGAAAAAAAGTTACTGTGCAAACGTGATTGTGCTCGGAGAGTAGTGAGAATACGTGAGAGCAACAGCTCTGCACACACCAAGGTCAGTGATGAAGGAGGGGGATGAGGCGCTCCAGCCGGAGCGCAGATCCCCCTGCAGCCCATGGAGGCACACAGGGATGCAGAGAGTCACCTGCAGCCCCTGGAGGAGCCCCACGCCGCAGCAGGTGGATGTCTGAGAGAAGGCTGTGACCAGAGTCAGGAAAAAGAAAGCCGAGTGCCGCTAACGGCGTCACCGGTGTGACGGGAGAGAAGACAGGAGAGAAGCCGGGAGCCGCCGTGGGCCCTGCAGCAGTGGAGCCCGGCGGGCCCTAGAGGCCCACAGCGCAGCGCAGGAAGTGACGCCAGCCCGGTTCGGGCGGCGCTNCGGGCCCGGCCCGAGCCGCGGCCTCCGCGCCGCGCCTGGGCGCTGCTGCCCTGGGTCCTGCTGCCCGAGCACCGCCCGCCGCGTGGCTGCTTCAGCCCGCACAGCCTCCCCGAGCGGAGAAAATTCATCCAGCCCAACCGCTGCGTCTCCCGAGAGGCAGAACGCCCTTCAGGGCTACTCCTGTTTGCTACCAGTCACCTGTTGCTCCGCAAATACCCTCACTCCTTTCTCGATGTTTTTCTCATTTCACACGTATTAATCTCATTCCGTAGCCTCTTCCCCACCTTAAGCCAACCTCCTCGCTCTTGGAGCACCTATCCAACTGGACGCTTCCTATTTGAGCCAAAAGTGCTGTTATGTTGTAAATAATCAGTGGTTAAATCCTCAGTGGAGAGCGTCTGATCAGAGTTCACGCAATCCAGGTAACCGAGGTCAAGAAACATTTTCCCCACATGATGGCATGTTTCAGACAATATTGGACATAACGTGGCACCAATGAAATTACTCCCACCACACACAGACCATCCTGAACTCACCTCTGCTTACAAACAGACTGGAGGAGAGAGAGGTGGATGAAGTTAGATGGATTTTTAAAGCTGCATAAGAATGAGAAAGAAAATGTGGAAGAAATACAGAGTAGTGGCTTAGGCGCTGAAGGAAGAAGAAAAAATCTGGGCAGTTTATGGCTGCAGGCTAGAGGACGGTGATGTCGAACATGAATATAGGCCATTATGAATGGCCAGTTTTCTTTCATTGTAATAGTAAACTTAGACTTTGACATTCTAGTTTTCGTGTGGTTAGGTTTGTGGTTGGGTAGTGTGATGACCCAGAGCTAGGTATAATTTTCTCATAATTCTCCCTTGCTAGAAGTCAGTCAGAAAGTATGGGCTAGCTGAAAAAACTATAAAGGTATCAATGTGAGTTTGAATACGCTGTTTTATCTATAGTACTCTTTGACCTCAATAGCTATTAGCATCTGCATTAAAAATTCCTTAAACTTTTTTGAACTCACATTACACCTGGAGAGATGTCAAATATTTAATATAAACATCACATCAACATCAACTCTATAAATATAGAAACAAATAATTACTTATAGATAATGTAAGGGGTTTTAAACAGGATGATCGCTTTTAATGGAGTTGAATTTTGCTAGTTCAATGCCTGTTCAATGTGACGCATAATCTTTATGGCTCATAACTCATCATGATTAGATGAATAAAAACCATTTCAAATTCTGTGAGTCCACTGAAGTGACAGGGATTCATATAGCTTTCAGAAGAAAAGTGCCTTTATTCTCAAGAATAAAAATAATTTTATTAATTGTACCTTTCCTGCAAGATCTGGACATTATCTCATTTCATCTACAGAAGAAAGATAGAAAGTAATACAAACTGCCAACATACAATTAAATGCTAGATTTTTTTCTCTTCTTTGAGCTCAAGCTGAAAAAGGGATTAACAAGTGATCTCAATTATAATAGTGAAAAGAAGAGAGAAATTTAAAAAATTACATGTGGTACAGGAGATAAGTCATGAGTACATTGACAAATGTTACTTAAATGAATAGAAAAGAGGCAGATTTCATTATTAAGTCAGATGTGCTGAGTAATAGTTTAAATTGATACTTGTTACTCAACTACTCTTCTCAGAGGTTTTCTTTTGGTTAGAAAAATAAAGGTAATTTAGTGAATGGCAGAAATTATTACTTGGCTTCAAAAGACCATTTGTAAAGCCTGTCTTTTAGGTCACCTTTCAACACTAATAATATGGGGAAGAGTGCATTTTGTTTTGGGAAAAAGTCTAATTAGCCTTTTGAAACAGATCAAAAATTTATTAAGAAAAAACTGCCAAAAATTACATCAATGTTTTTATGACATATAGGAATCAGATCACAGATTAGGAAAACTTATTTCTTTATCCAATATATTGCTTTAATATATATGAAAGAAGCAAGTTTTATCCATTAGTTCTGATAAGATTCACATATATTTATGAACTGAAAAACTCAACACTTTGTTTATGACATATTTCATCCTGTTAGTTCTCTTCTTATTTTTGATTACTGTTGGTCCTAGCTAGTCTAACTAATGTTTTTGTATTAAGTAACTCGATGCTGCACACCCTAATTACCTACTGCACTCATAATAATCTTGTTTATTTAGAAATGTCTTTGCTCTCTAGCCTGAGCAAGGACAGCTATT
Source organism: Picathartes gymnocephalus (assembly GCA_013390045.1). Taxonomy (NCBI): domain Eukaryota; kingdom Metazoa; phylum Chordata; class Aves; order Passeriformes; family Picathartidae; genus Picathartes; species Picathartes gymnocephalus. The sequence continues at coordinate 266,060 of WEKY01000095.1, read as the reverse complement.
GATTCTCTTAGATAATAATCAGAAGTTGTTTGTTTTTAATGTTCATTCTCCAAATTCTCTGAAATGAATTTTATGATAGTTTTAACCCAGTTAGAAGCTGCTGAAATAGATTTGGAATGGTACTGATGTCAACTCTAAAAGAATAGTATTTATGGCCTAATAAAATACTGCTTTTAACTTTACAAAAGGAGTTTACTTGTAATCTTTGAAAATGAGATCCTACTTGCCTCTAGTTTGTGTCCCAGGAGTGTTACTGTTTCACTGGCTGGGGATTCAGCTTTCTGTGCAGGGAACACTGTGGCACCACAAAAAACCCAGGAAAAAAAAGCAAACCAGGAAACAGACATAAACGGAACAAAGAAGTGGAATAGGATTTGACTGCACATTAAGATCAAAGTCTTTACCAAGCTATAGTCCTCTGTTATAGTTAAACTATAATGGTCCTCACATTTGTAGGCCACCCTGGTTTCACCATGCTGCTGCAAGTATTTTGTTACCAGGATCCTTTCATTAAACTATTTGCAATTATGTCACATCTGAAAGCCAAGGCTGTGAGTCAGGACTAAATTTATTTGTTGCCAGTTCGTATCCATTTCTATTTGGCCAACATTACCTTTAACCTAAGGAGCTCTCCTTACTCCCTAGTATTTAATCTGTGATGTCTTTTTAGGGATCCCTTCTCAACCTTTGTTAGGTAATGCAAGCCAAGAACAATGGTCTTCTCTTGTTAAACAGCCACCAGTGCCCTTATCATTCTCATTCCCCTTGCTCTCCTTCCAGTCAACATCCTTAAGAAACAGTGAATAGAAATGTATACAGTATTCCAGATTAAGTTTCACACATCCCTTCTAAAAGAAATACTTATTTATTATAGATACATACTCACCTGCTGTGTTCTGGAATCCTATTTGTCCTTTTGAAAGTTACATCACATCAGAAACTACAGTGATTCTGCCTCTGAATAGCATTTGTGGGCCTTCTGTCCTGATGGTTTCCCACGGCTTAGATTCTGCTAATAACAGAAACACTGACCTGCCACTCAGTGGATGCCCTTTTATTTTGCACTGTTGAATTTCAGATAGTCATATAAGCAATTCTGTCTCATCTTCAGATGTTTCCCATATGACATTTAAAAGATCTTTAAATGCTGCTCAGGTCTGAATCTTTAAGTCAGTAGCACACCTAGTGCTGGTGTAATTAATGAAAATATTAAAGTCAGTCTCAAGATGGATCTTTGAAACTTTGAAACTCCACTAGCAAGTTTCTTTCAGTGTAACAGTTACTTTAAATAATTTTTAGTTGTCTCTCCCCATCACTATCTTTTATTTCTTATTTTAATCCCTGTCTTCATTGGATTGGTAATGACTCACACCATGCAGTATCAGAAATTTTATTTAGATACCGCAAGATTAGATATACTAAATTTCCTATAGTGACATTGTATCAAATTCAGATAGACATGCATAAAACCCTCTATGTCCAGGTCTGATATAGTAAGCTGACTCTATCTGGGATTCTATCTCTAAATTACTAATTGATTAATGCTTAATTTTCATAAAATTCTGCTTACCTATAAATCACAACTTGAAGAATGTTTATTTTCATGTACAGGTAATGCAGCTTTAACAAGTAGTGCTTCTTTGTAATAATGTTAATGCTTCTATTACACTTGAATAAATACTAACACTCTCAAATTGCTAAAATCCTATTTTAAAATTTCTGTAGATACTCATTGGAAGCCTAAGGAACACTAATTTATATTTCAGGATAAATAAAGATTCCATTCTGATTGGAGTTACCAGTGTAAATCTACTAACTGGAGGGTATCTGTCCCTGATTTCTTCCAGTGAAAAATATTTCAGTCAGGCTCATTGTTACAAATGCTTTTTAAAAATTGTCTCTTGTTATATTAGAGCTTTTAGAATTCAGATCAGAAAAAATAATTCCATATTGTACACTTAGGTATTGTAAAGTATGTTAAGTAAAGGTTTAATTATTTACGCAGTCTAGGATATCAGTCAGGATGAATTAATGTCATCCCTCCTCTCTAATGGCTCTACCTGTGTTATTTCTTCATGTTAAGATAGTAGAGTTAAATAGCTGTGATCCAACCTTGCCATAACAGTTAGCTCTGTGCTACATAAATGGAAACAGAGCAGGTTTTTAATTGTGATGAGGTAAGCTCTCTCCCTACATTTCATCAGGGATTTGACATGACTTGCTGAGCTGGTTATGTAGCACATAACCACAGCCCTTTCCCACAGGAAGGACTTGGCAGTGGAACAACAAAGCTGGTAAATGTAATTATATGCTATTCTGTGACTCTCAAAGCATGAATGATGAAATGTTTTCTGTGACACTAGCTTCTAGCTGCAAAATGATGATTCCTCCTTTTTGACGAATTCCTGCTTATTGATGGCAGAAAGGCAGGGAAAGGTGTGCACTGCAAGGTTGTGGAGGATAGAGGGGATGACACTTCCCATGGAATCAGTCTGTTTCCAAAGTCTTGTGGTAGGGGCCACACATGATAGTGCTGGCTGCTTGCTGCCTCACCAGAGTATTTTTTCACTTCAAGAGTAGGCAGTATTGCAGCTTCTTTTCTATCAATCACAGTTATTTTATGATTCCAGTTTTTATCAAGATTAATCTATTAATAATATTTCCTGTAATTGTGAGTGGTGATTTCCTGCTTCTGGTATTTCTGTATTGCCCATTTCCCCTACCTCCTTCACAATCTGTCCTTGTCAGAACTGTGTTCTGCTCTTAGCCAAAGTATCTACTTTCCTCGATCCTAAATTGCCATTAACCAACATGAAAGGGAAAGAAGGTGACTGATTTCCTGTAACTGACAAAATATAGACATTGTGAACACTTTTATGTCTCATAAGGTTTATAAAAATAGAGAAGATAACCTTTCTAAACATCATACACATTATAAAGTTTGTCTATGTAACATTATTACCACATTATTAACACTTTTTTTTTCAGAGGAAACAGTACTGTAGATCTCCCTCCTTTTTTTTTTCCTGGTATCACCTTAGGGCCCTGTGCACAAGGATCACCGCAAGTGCCATCTACACTTCTGAGCAGAAATGTGAGGCTTGACCTGAGTCATCACTCACATTTAGAGACTCACTTATCAAGTGGGATACCAACTGAGCCTTGAGACATGAGCAAATGTCTATATTTATACCAACAGTCCTTTTTCCACAAACTCTTGCCACATGATGTCATAGCACTGGTTACATCTCTAATGCCTGGTGCATACAGTGAATAAAATTTTAATATATGCAGAAGCCGAACAATAAATTGTGAGGCAAAGCTCTCTGAGACACAGCCCTTGTTTTATGCAACATTTTCACAATTCAGTGTAAGTGTGGATACAGTTTTCCTCCTTTTTGTTAGCATTTAGGGTGAAACGCACTTGGTACTTTTAGTTAGTACTAACTCTTAGGCCATCACAAAGCCACTGGCATCAGGAATAGAAAAAGGAGACTGGGAATGGGAAAGAGCAGAATTGATTCTTTTGGGAGTGCTGTTGCCTTGTGACAGCTATACCCCGAATAAGTTACCTGTAACTGGTAATTTTATGAAAGGAATGATATGATATATGATATATGATATATGATATATGATATATGATATATGATATATGATATATGATATATGATATATGATATGATATGATATGATATGATATGATATGATTGATATGATGTGATCATGTGCAGACAACAGAGGATAAAATTGATGTTTTGTCAGTATGTTCCTTCTAGTTGAAGTGTATATGCATTTCCTCCCTGTATTGGAAAATCCTTGATATATTTTTCTATTTTCTAATAATTTTCAAATTTTGTCCTTGGTATACCACTTCAGATTATGAGTATAAATTCAACATTTCATTTTCCAGTTACATACAAAAAATTATTAATTCATTAAATACTTCAGTCAGAAATATCTTTGTCTGAAGGGCTGTTATGGCAGCACAAACAAAACCAAAACAAAAAACAAGCAATGGAAATGCTTATTCAGTCTCATACAATACACCATTTTAGCGAACTTCTCCTTCTTTCTTCACTAGCAAGTGTTCCTGGTGATGTAATTAATTTGTTTCTTCTATGTCAATCATGTATCTACTACATATTAAAGCTAAAAGTAGTTCTACTCTCATGCATTTCGTTTTACGTCAGTGAATACCACTGTTGTTCCACAGCTGTTTTTGTGATTGTGGTTTGCCTTCTAAACAATCTAAACTATTCCTGGAATGTGCAGGGTAACCAGTGATAACAGTAATGTCAAGAGAAACTTTAACCACGGGAGATGTTTATGCTTTATTACTACAGAGCTTGTTTTGAGATCTATGCTGTAAGAGCAAAGGACTGTACATTACCCTGTAATGAGTGAACCAGAAGCTCAGGAATATTACTCTGTGGAAAACGGTGAAGGGCATATCCATTCTGTGTTCTCCTCACTTTCCAAACCCTCTAGTGCTTGTGAGGCCACAACCTGTAGGCAAAAGTGGACAGAAGTTGGAAACACAGGAGTATTCTGGAAGTAATTGATGCAGGGGTTGTATTTTAGCCAGGTCATAATAAAGCAAAATTTAGTTTTCCAATGGAATTAACCACAGTTCTATATGTAGCTGAAACAAATGTTAAAGACCAATATCCTGGTAGTAAAAGGCACTAAAGGCAGAACCATGTGCCCCTGGCTTTTAAAGATACCATTGCATTAAAGGCATTCAGATATTCATTTGAAATTTCTATTTCACCAGAACTGTATCCATAGCACTTGATCATTCCAGGTCCTGCACCTGGTGGTGGAGGATGTCCCATCCATGGAAGTGTTCAAAGCCAGGTTGGATGGAGTTTTGAACAACCTGGTCTAGCAGAAGGTGACCAGGAGCTAGATGATTTTTAAGATTCATTCCAATGCAGGCCATTCTATGATTACTCCCTGGTGAAGACCATGGTTTAGGATGTTAGCATTAAAACCTGTCAGGTATCTAAGAAGATTACCTTTAGGAAGTGCTAATTCCTGGTAACTGCTAGTATGAGAGTTGAAAGCTAACCATGAGATGTTTGTGTGGATTTTTGTCATTGGTCATCCAGAGAGACTGGATTCCCCTCAGGCCAAGTACGTGTGACTAACTCTGGCTGCTCAGTTATGAAAAATGTTGGTTGCATTACACTGTCAGTATTTAATAACAACACAGGTAAAACACACCAAGGTGAGCTTCTCTTTCCATTTACTTCACACAGGACATAATAAAGATATCAAAAGTAGCATACTATTAACACCAAGACAGTGGTTACAATGTTTGTTTTGTCTCTCAGTTACCTAGCAACAGATTTTGATTGTATTTTAACCTTATTAGTAAGCTTATTATGTGCATTTTAACTGAAAATATAGGAAAGACATTATATCTACTTATAAGAAAAAAGAGAAAAAAAGAACAATCTATCTGCTACCATTACAAAAACCTGCTGGCATATTTAGCATGTGTTTCAGGATGTTCCTTGGATTTCTGTTCAGATAAATAAGTTTTCTTGTCCAAAATATGCTACATTAGAGCATCAGAATACTAGTACAAGGGTAATTTGCGCATACAAAAATCTGTTTCTTTCCTCAAATGAAGCACCACAAACTTCAAGTTGTACCTCATTGTAACCAACAATCAGAATTAAACAGCTGCCCATCCATTAATGTATCACTGTTCCAAATAATGTATGGTTTTGGAGAGGCAGAACAGTCATTAGCAGGAGTTTCTATAATACCCCAGAAGAAAGAAATATGCAGTACTGAGTGTTCAAAATGCAGCACTTGCTCCTGCCAGAAGTGCTCTCATTCTGCTGCATCCATTTACTGAAATGCTGCTGCGTACATTTACTCTTTAACTGAAAGAGCTGCCTCTCTCCCTCCCCTCTCTCTGTTATCAGACTATTGAAGACTTTAAACCACCGTCCTGTACTCAGCTCTGACATTTACTAGCAGGCAGAGCATTCACTAAACCGAAACTACAGATACCTTTTCGTAGTAGAAGAACTGGTGGGCATTAAGTAATACATATCTTTATAAATGACCAAACCCACAACGAAGAGCAACTGGCGTATTTTAAACCACTTGGAAGGAGCAATTTCCAGTAGTTTTACATTAAATGTCCTGTCAGTATATATATAAACATATACATGTTAACTTGGAAATAGACATTGTCAAGTTTTGACTAAGAAATAAAACTTGATGGGAGTCTTTCCTTTGCTCCAAGCCTCCATTTCAAGGAGGGAAGATTTCAATTTACCACTATTTGATCAATATATATTCCTCTCTAAGTAATTATTAGTCCAGAAATTAAGACTCACTGACTGGGCTCATAAGCTATATTTAAAACAAAGTTCTGAACATTCTGAAATACAAGAGTCACTCTGTAATTTCAGAGCAGTTGTAATATCTTATCCCACTCTAACAGGCTGCCAGAAATGCTCCTGGATAAGGCCCATCACAATTTGTTCTAAAGATATCAACTTTTTGGCCGGCTCTGTCAGGTAAGTGAGGACATTTGGGCTTTGATTCATATCTGATATAATTCTTACATTTCAGCTTTGAAGGCAAAAATTTTGGATATAAATTTAGTCTGTAAATTTTGATTAAAGGTTCCCAATATTGCATGTAATAAACTGCTGTGTTTTATCGAGAATAAAAAAGAAGTATGTGAAAACTTTTCCTATAAATATGCACATTATTTTGCATGAAGGATTTGAGCATCTTTTCTCCAACATACAATTTAGCTGAGTGAGTCATAATATGTTTTCCATGTAAAGAGAATGAAATTCCATATTGTGTAACTGGTAGCCCTGGAATCAGCTGCAGAGACTGAAGATAGGAAGTATATCCCCAAACATTGATACAAAATACAAACAAGGCTCCAAAGAAACAATTATTTTTTGACATTGCAAAGTATATTGCAAGCGGTCCTCTTATTCTGTCTTTTTAATTAATGTAAGTGGAATGAGGAAATATCCAAATAAAGGGTATTCTATTTGTTCATTTGTTTTTTTGTCTGTTTTTAAAGTTCTACAATTTGCTTGGATTACTAACACTTTCCTGAAGATACTTGAGGCTGTGGGATGGAATCCAGAATTGTTTTTAAGTATCACTTTGAAGTTACATATGTAAACACATTTTTTCCCATTTTGTTAGGAATGACTGTGTTAAGATTTGATCATAGTGTAAACTGGTGTATCTTGGTCAGCATGCCTGTCAGAACGTAATCAAATGGAGTGTGTACAGATCACGTCATCGTCCATGGACAAAGGTTTAGGTATGAGTCTATTTATACCGCAGCTAAGGCTAGAAGACACGGCTTAATTTCAAGGTGCTACAGCCATTAATAAACCAATTATCAGTGATCTTGATGAGACCCATATTTCAGACAGCGTGTCTCCTGTTAATATGTGCTGGTTTACATCACACGTCTTTGTATGCATGCACTGCATTTCCCAGAGTGGGACTGCAGGTGGACAAACAGCAGCTTGTGCCTGGGACTGTCCAAAGCCGAAGGGATATAACGAATATTATCCCTGCCCGACCTGCAAATTAGGAGCCGTGACACCGACCACACGTAGGCAGGAGCAGGGGCGGTGCTCGCTGACGTCCCGGGCAGCCCCGCCCCCCTCCCGCGCTCCCGCAGCTTCCCGAAGGGCCGGAGCCCGCGGGGGGGCCGGGCCGGTGGCGCAGTCGGAATTGCCGCGGCCGCGGGGCCCGGGCTGGGCGGGGCGGGCGGTGATGCCCTTGTTTATTTTTACCCGGGCGGTTCATCCTCCTCGGCAGCCCCAGCGCGGCCCCCGCTGCCGCTCCCCGCCCCAGCTCCGACGGCGGCGCCGCCTATAAAGCGCCGCCCGCGGGGAGACGAGGATGCAGCTCTACAGCTCCGTGATCACCCACTACCCGGCGGGCGCGACCGCAGCAGCCGCCGCGGCGTCGCCAAGCTCCGCCGCCGTCTTTAAGGTCTCCTTGTCGCCGGGACCCTCCGCCGCGGAGGCACCGAGCGCCGCCGACGCCGCGGGCCCGAACGCGGCCGCCGAGAGCTCCGGCAAGGACAGCTTCGTTCCCGCGGGGGGCAGCAGCAGCGCCGCCGCCATGCCCGCCTTCT